>PPJX02000066.1:0-91001 GCA_003705915.2 Lipomyces lipofer | reverse complement strand
TGCTGCTAAGCTAATGCAAAACCTTAATGTCATTTTGTCACTATTGCGGCTGACGTGGGGAGAGGAGATTAGTGTTTCATTTCCTACCTTCAGGGAAACGTATTTCATGGCTGTACCACCTCAATGGTGGCGTGAGACCGACATATTTGCACGGGTGCGACACATGAGCAGCGCCGGACACGGCATTTATGATCTATAAATTTTCCTTGCATACAATAATATACTGTATTATACAACATGCTAGACACATCCGCGCATACACAAAGCAGAATTTTTTTGCCATACGATTAACAGAATCGCCCGACAGAAGTCTTCGAATTACGGATACTGTTGTAATGTAATCCCACTCGTGGGTTTGATCCACAAAATTCTCTCGTCATATCAGTTGAAATCTTAAAAGGCTTCCGCACGGCGTCTAATGAATTAGGGTTTAATCATCATCGCCGTTGTCGGCCATCCGTACGGCTGTAGAGAGCAACTCCAGCTATAGATGGCTGAAGATGAGGGAGAATCCAAATGTGCAAAAAATTATTGATAGACTGCGGCAGAAGAATTACATTCGCTTTGCAAGCTTGCAAGCTCGCAGCTGTCAGAACTGCTACACATCCTCACACCACCTGTATATGCTGTGTTAGCTCGACCCTTGAGACACAGAACACATACACGCCTCGACAACCCACAAGGGAAACAAAGTTTTTAATATCAGGTCTCGAGCCCCGGCGTAAGATGTATGATTTTCCGCTCTTAATCAATATCCGCTTTGCTGGATCCAAAGCGAGCCAGCCAACTGGAAACGTGTAGTAGAGAACTAGCAGCAATCCCAGCCTTATCAAAGCCTCGTCATCTTTTCCGAGATGGCTCGTGGAAAGGGGTGATGAGACATATTACCATGAAATATATTTGACAAACGAGACGGAAAAATAAGACAACGTTATGTGTGGTTTCCCTGATTTTCGTTTTGTCTTAATCCTGCTTCGGATAACGTCGAGTATACAGAGTGTGATTCGCTTCATCAATTCAGGGAATATGGACATTTTTGGTGGCGTTGCGTGGAACCCATTGAAGAACAGAGAAACATGGGTTGTAGAGGAAGATCGTCTCCTCGCAGCAGAAGGCACTTGGAGGGTACAGTTACTGGCGGAGGGTACAAATCAAAATTCACAAATTGATCGGCGGGTTCAGGGGGGTAAGTGAAGAACGGGTCAGGCTTTGGAGCAACGGGTTGTTCGTGCAGCTCCTCCAAGGGTGTGCCATTGTGTCAAGCCAGATTTTTAATCCAGCCGACACCAACATAAATTCTCGACGACAATTAATTGAAGGAAAGTTCTTGAAGTTTTGGATGTGCATAATTCTTTCGGTGCGGACAAAAGGACGATAGAAATGAACCATGCAAACCGCAAATTGCAAGAAAAGCCGGGTTGAACAGAATATCCTACGTGGTGCTCTTCCTGTGTACAAGCCTGACATGTAAATGACACATGTGCTGTACTTCACAGTTATGGAACGGTGTAGGGTTCACATTTATCGCTTGCCTGTGGGTACCCGAAGTTGCGCCCCACACTGGAATCCCCCCACTTTTTGACCTGTATGTGGCTTGCCTCCAGGCGACGACATATTCATGCCCAGGGCCCCCTCGCGTTCGGCGGTCGCCCGCTGTTCCCACTATCCCCCTTGCGCACTTTCAAAGCTCGTTTTTTAGCTGCGTCACGCCAGCTCTGCATTACCACGAACTGTTTGGCACTATAGCCTGCATGACCCTGGTCTTCCCAATATATAGAACGAAGGCGGGTGCCGTGCCCACATATTTGTCGCATGATACTACCAAATCTTCCGATGTGTCGTGTCGCGTTGGCGACTGACTTACAAAATCCGACCGGAGATGCCGATGTCCGCAGCGAATCCCAACTTTGCTTCAACACACTGACGTTCGTTCAACCAAATGCTGTCTCGAGTACGAATAAACGCCAAATCTGCAGCTCCTCATACTAAATTGTTGTAATCTTTCCCAGCTAAAGCCGTGCAAGCCCCGCAAAAACGTGCGCACACTTGGGTCGTGCTGGGCTGCAGGGGTTTGGGCTTGGGAGTGGAAAGAGCCGCATGGTCGATAGGGTATACCCTGTTTTAGCGTGAAGAAAATGGGGTAACTCCCAAATCTCGCTTTCGTTGTATGGGAGAACGAAGGCAATAATAGTAGGGATCAAGCATTATCCAGTTTATGGAAGACTCAATATTCTTTGAGAAAATATAATTTCCGTTGGTGGTTGCTACTGCCTATGGCGTTCGATTTCAGTGAATAATTTGATCGTGTTAGCGTCCACAAACGAAAGCATTAAGAGCTTCTTCAACAGCAGATTGAAGAACTACGCATAGGGGGTGGCAATATAGCTCTTGAATGGACAAGCGCGTAGTAAATCACATATTCAGGAACAACGTTGGACCCTGAAAAATTGGCAATTGATTCGAGAGTGGTGAGACTTCTGTTGCTTCCTGCCGTGACGTGTGTGGTGGTGGGGTTCGACGCCAGGCCCTTTTTTTTGACACCGTCGGTACTTACAAGAAGATCTTGTCTTATTGAATGAAGAAACAAATGTCGAAACCAATAAATTATTCACTTTCGTGATCGTGCATCCGTCATATTTGTGGAGACAGGTCTTAGAGTTCAGATCTCGAAGTGAGTTTCGGCTGTGTTTGCAAATGCAAATGGAAATGCTACTGCGACGCTCGCTTAGTCGTCACGACGTCAATTACAGAGCAACAGTCCACACTATTAACCAGCAATGCATCTCCGCAAACAAACAAGCCTTCCCGACACATCTGTGTTATCCGCAACGTCAAGCATCGCTCGCACGCCTTCGCGCTAAAAAGGCGAATCGTCTGCTATATTATCCGAGCCAGATCCAGGAGATTCTCGCATCATACAAGACTCGAAGACTCGAAGTGAAATAACCAGCTGCATGCTGAAAACACATTGGATAATTGCTCCCAAGTCGCAAATGACTCAATATGTCCGGCAGAAATATAATGACAAAATCTGCAAAGAATTTACGGTCCTATATCGAATGCTTGTAATATCATTCAAATCATTCGATATTATCTCCAGCTGATTATGCAGAATAGACTGTGCAATAATTTTGGTGGTACAGAGAGAGAAGGGAATCGGTGACGATTTTTATAAATGACCTGAGGGCAGGGGTTACATAGACGGTCCTCGAGCATCATCTCAGCGAAACATCATACGAACCATCAGCGTACTCAACCTACAGCACGACAATCTAAACGGGTTGATCCAAGACATAGTGACGCGTAATAATGGTATTATCAGCATCTGTATCTCCACGCTCTATATCGCCCATGAGTCCTAGCACTCCTTCTCGGGTGTCACAGCCAGCTCAATCCACCGCCCCATATTCGCAATCCCCTTTCAAGACTCTCTACACGCCTTCACCACCGGATCATCGCGCGTCTCCGCTTTCCGCATCCGTACAGAGGGAAAACTCCCGATCACATACAGATGTCCATGCAGACTTGCCAACTGCTTCGCGGCCAGTGACGCCCAAGGAAATTCCGAAAGGCGAATGGCGGCATCCAGCATTCGACCAGGTACATGATCGCGTAGGAACAACGGAATTTACGCAGACAACTAGCAGACGGATGTTTTTGAACGCTGTTGCATGGGTGGTGTATGAAGTTGTTGTAACTTGGCTCAAGAAGTGGTGAGTTATTTTTTTTTTTGGAAATTGCAATGTCTTGATACTTCAGATACTGATAAGATATTGCAGGAATTGGATGAACGAATTAGTTGCGCAGAACGAAATATTTGCGAAGAATATGACGTATGTCGGTATGTCATCTCCGCTTTTGAGAACTTGCTGTCTATCTTTCGTTACATTAATTGATTTTCATTTAGGCGTGTTCTTGCAAGTACTCTTTCTGTGGAATATTGTCGACGGCTTGATCCGCCTTTTACGACCAAAGGAGAAATTTGACGATATTCCCTTAACGCCCAATCAGCGTAGACTTATGGGACTCGACGCCAACAGTAAGCAACGAGCTGGTAGTACCGAATTACGCAAACGAACAAGTTGCTGACGATTGCCATTAGTTAAACAAAACTCTCCTGGAAACCCTTTGACTCCTCCTAAGTACGTCAAGACATACCCCCAATCCCGAGAATCACCACGACCATCACCACTTCTTAAGAAATCGATGCAGGATGCCGTTTTCAAGAGCCAACCATCGCCAAAATCGTCGCTGAAGGAAGGCATGTTGGGACAGAAACAGCAACAGCAACAGCAACAGCAACAGCAACAGACTCCACAGAAACAAGAATCCCAGCAACAGTCGGTTTTGAGGGGCTCGCCATCATCGCCAGTATCTACGTCGGCTACATCGGGATTTACGCCGAGCGGGCGGTACTTATATATGTCTGATTCGCCTGGTAGTGAGTGTCTTCATTCTACTTTCTAGTCGACATTCTCTAATTGATGGATAGGATCGCCCAGAGGTCCTAGATAACGGTCTCGTAAGTGGTACGTTCCTTAAGGTAATGTTCATTCCCTGGTCTTTGGTAACGCTTTAACATATCTCGAGCAATTTGTATACTATTTTACGGTGATGATGTTTTAAGCATATCATGTATTATACAGTCATAGATGCATCACTGTGTCCACTATATACATTGTACAACTTCTCTACTGCCCTTCCTACTTCTTCTCATCCGGACGCAAGTAGTACAATTTCGCTCTTCTCGCTCTCTTCGCTGCCCTGCTGATGAACTCAAAATTCTCGACAGCAGCGCTATACACTGGCACTTTCACCTCTACACCCAATTTCGCAATTTCAGATCGTATCCGCACGCTTGTGTCTAACGCTCGTCTTTTGATGCCCATGATCGTGCCGGTAAACGGCGGCTGGTTGTCCGCTTTGAAAATGACTTTGACTACATCGCCAGGTCGTAGCGCGATCTTGCTGCTTCGTTCGAAAAGTGTCTGACGCCAACCTGTGGGGTCAAGCTCCTTCTTCATCTTATCTTCGAGAAGAAGCTTGGGATTGGTGCCAGGTGGAATTAACGAGGAGGGAGACGGTAGACATTTTGGCTTTGCTTTTGGCTCTGCAATGAAGAAAAGTCAAGTTAGAATCATTCCTCAGTCCTCGTACCAGTCCATATAGAAGTAGAACCCAAAGCAATATATTGTATAATGCCATACTTTTCTTGAACAATTTGAATCCAGCATTCGGTATTGCCCGCGAATCCTCAAGAGTAGTCGACATCTTCCGCAGCACACTCAGACATGACGTTAGCGCCGAATATTGTGGTATCGCCGTTGGTAGTCGCAGGAATAATCTGCCCATTGTTTGATGTACTTCTGACAACGTTGGTTACAGGGGTCGTTGCTCGTGAACGTTGACTACCTCTACTATGTGATAGAGACTTTTTTTGCTTTTCGCTGGGAAGTGGTGAAGGTCTTCCGGCGCATCCCCAAATACCTAACCCTACAATGTTCCCTCGATCCCTCGAGCACGAAGTTCGGTCTGTAAAGGAACGCATGTTGCTGTCGCGAAGGGAATATAACGGCCGCTATTACTGGCAACAGCCGAAACCGAATCGAGGTTGTGCAGGTGTCCGTAGAACGTCGCCTGCATTCCAGAATTAGCAGGCATTATCCAAATCTGAATATACCAAACTATTGTAGACAAAGTGCTGTCCTGTTATCTGGTACGACTGAACTGCGGAATCAATGCCGATATATTCGATGGACTGGTGACTACTAGACACACTCAAACTAACACTACCACCGTAAGGTCTGATATTATCTTGATGTCCATACAGCATGCAGCCTTTATGTTCGTGTCACTGAATGGGATATTATTATTGTTAGTAGAGCAACCAGTTAACTTCTGTTTTCATCTCATGGTCTTCAAATTATAATGCAATGTTTGCTTTCCAGTTTCGTTACTCATCGGAAGAAACATGTAGTTGTGCCTTTCATATAAAAATACATTAATACAGTAGAAATATAAATGTCCCTTGGAGCAATTGTGTGGACCGAAAAATGTACGTTTGAGACTTGAGACTCGTGGTTAACACGATTAAGAAGTCTGATCCCCAAAGTTCAAAAAGCAAAGCATTAAACATCCCAAACAAAATCCCGAATTTCAGCGTTGTTATCGTGAACCACCTGAGCTTGACTCAGTTCTCCTATTTTGACGCTTGCGACGTGACCGCGAGGAGGTATTTCCAGTAGCTCGGCCCGACGACTCTTCGGCTTCATTTCGAACGCTGGAAGAAGAATGATTACCAGCGGCCCTCCCCACGTCATCCTGCTCGTTAATCTCAGCCTTATTATCGTCATCCTCAGCCTCCAAAAGCTCCCACACATCATCTGCGTCGTCGTCACTCCCGCTGTCATTCGTTAGACGTATGTTTTTCTTCGAATCTTCCCCATCTGCATCGCTCTTCCGCTTCGTGCGTTTCTGGCCACCCTCCTCCTTAATCTCATCATTCCCTTCCTCGTCATCGCTTTCCCGCTCGGATGAAGGCTCCGTAGGAGCAGTACTGCTTCCGTCCATAATACTTACCGCTGTGAGCTTCGTGCCAACGAACACCTTGGCGATGAGCTCTCGTGTCTGTAAATTATACACGCGCAGGAATCGATCGAGACCTCCTGTAGCCAGTAACGGAACGGTGCCCGAATCGGTCTCGTGTGAGGTTTCCGAACTGCCGTTAGAAGACGGTGTTGCAGAGGTGGATGAAGTACTAGGTAAAAATGAGTCGAGACAAAGGACAGAACCAGCCGACCCTGCGTAGTGACCTCCTTTCCTGCCGTTTACCACATTAAACGAAGCAGTCGTCGAATGCGTGTCGCAATATATAATCTCTTGGTCTGTCAGAGAAGGCGTGAGTGCAACAAGTGGATGTTCTCCGACTTCGACACTGAGGATAGGTTTTCTCGAAACTTTGGTTTCATACACGCGAATCTATGTGCGAATTCAGTACTTAATCCTAAAATTTGACAACTCGGCTGCATCATACATGACCAAATCTCGAGCTTATAGCAACCCGCCAGTCAGTCTGACTATCCCGATTGACGTCAAGGAATCTGATATCACTGATCCAGACAGGTACTCGAAGATCCAGTTCGTCGTTCTTCACATTCTTAGCCTTCCACAGTTTGCGCCGTGATAGCGCCCGACCCGTGGCTGGCAGCGGCATAATGTACCACTCCGGTACATCATCTACCCGGCTTCGCAAATTCTCAATCACACTGATTTCTAATTCTCGTTCCTTACCACCGTATGCGATAATATTTGGCTGCTTCGGATGAACCTGGAACGCATTTATGGGTTCGCCCAAATGCTAAGTTGATCGTTAGCATTCAACCCGAAATCCTTCCGGAATAGGTAAAAGGGAAAATGACATACAGCGTAATACTCGGTAGTACTATCGGATATCGACTGAATATCTCTCATTATCAGCTTTCCGGTTGTCGTACAGCTACTCAATTTCCCCCCCACGTATTCTAGTCCGATGATTGCGTCGTCTACGGGGTGCATAGTATCCTTCCATTCAACAAATAAAGAATGCGGCGGATTCACATCGTATAGTTGTATTATTCCGCCTTTTCTCGCAATGCAAATCTGTATGTCGTTGTGTTAGTGCTAAGCGTCGCCCGCCAACTTCTGACGCAGATCACGTACATATTCCTTTCCATTGTTAAGTTTGATAATTATCATACGCTGAATATACGACGATCGTCCTGCGGCGGCGAACGTGTCGATAGTCGGCTGAACAGACTGTTTCACTGAAGTGTTGATGCCGAAAGGGAACGAAATATCTGCACGACGTACAATGTAAATAAGCGGAACAGCAAGTCAAACATAACAAACTGTATCGGAAATTCTCCCACCTTTCAAGCTTCCAGAGTCCTCCGCTGCTACGAGAACCCTCATACTTGGCTGTCGTTGAAAATGTTAATGTCGAATATGTTACCAGAACAACCCTGTTGGAATTTTCGCGCCGACCACACTAAAGCCAGTAATGAGCGACCTAAGACAGACCTAACAAAGGCGAGCTCGGTATGATGACGTAAAGAAACAAAGAAGTAACAAGAGTAGCTAGTAGAGTCGAGGAGGCAGTTTGAAAAATTGTCCAAGCAAAGAAGCTGACAAACTGCGAGAGCAATTAGTCGTAAAACATGGGAACCTTTTTTATTAAACTTTCCAATTGGGAACCACTCCGGTAAGTGCGACCAATGTCTGGTATCTAGATATTAACTTCACGACCTCACTTGATCAGATCAATATATAGTCTTTCATGTCAGAAAGCCTTCAAGAAGAGATATTCTCTATAGATGCAATATTTCCAGAATGCATGGTGCAGCAGGCATCCACAATTTACATAGTGCATCCGCCATCACTACCCGATGCTTCAATACAAATGTCATTTCCGTCGTCATATCCGAATTCCCCGCCAATAATTCTATCCATTTCTATACCAGAAGGTTTAAATATTCCGAATGCAGACGTCTTGCGTCTTACGGATATTTTGCTAGGATGTTTTCGTCCCGGCGAAGTGTGTGTCTTCGATTTCTTGGACGAACTACGAGAGGTACTGGTAATTGACGAAGACTATGAACAGAGAAAGAGGCTGGCCACTGATGCGATGGCCATTGACAGTGGTAGTGACAGCGAAGATGACTTGGCAGAAAAGTCTGGCATAAATTGGGCAGTTTCTGACATCGTGGTCGACCGAAAATCGAAGTTTATTGCGCGTGCAGTCGAGGTTCATTCAGTCGCAGATGCCAAAGCAAAATTAGCCTTTCTTAAAAGAGACAAGAAAATCGCTAGGGCTACACATAATATGACCGCATGGAGGATTAAGACTGAAAACCACGGTGTCACAATACAAGGTAGGTTGAAATACTGCATTTTGTACACCATGCCTGACTTTTATATCCGCAGATTGCGATGACGACGGCGAGTCAGCTGCCGGTGGGAGGTAGAGTGCTCTTCTGGCGAAAAGTTTTTTGAGCTAGTTTGCTGACATATTTATTCTTTAATGTTTAAGGCTTCTGCATTTGCTTACGGTAAGTTTTCTTAGGCTTGTATTCAATATATGTTGCGTCACTAATATTGTGATTGTGCAGTTAATGGTCTGTGGATTGACTCTTAGTTACATATCAATAGATGACTATATTCACACAGTTTAGGATACTTGGAACGTAATGGTGGTTGTTTCACGATGGTTTGGTGGAATCCACCTTGGGCCCGACAGGTATGGTAAAATGGTGGCAATATTCACGTAGTGTTCGTGCATCTAATTTGTAAGCCTAGATTCAAGCACATTAATGCCACGGCAAGAAATGCCTTGGTAAATGGGGGTTTTGTCCACGACGCAGCACCAGAAAAGGACAAGAAGGGCAAAACATCAAAAAAGTGGAAATGATAAACAGTCTACTGTCCCAGAGTCCCTTCGTAACTTATATATTCATCCATGCAAAATAATAGTACAATCATGCAGATTAGAAACCCAACCAATGGAATAATATAAATCAATGACCTTGTATATTGAGTCATTTCTTCGGCCTTTTGTCCTTCGGGAATTGCAATTTGTCTCCTGATCTCTTCGTAGAATTCTTTTTGGACTTTTTCGAGGGAGTACCGCTGCCAGAAATACTTTGCACCACTCGTGCATGCCTTATCATGTTGTCTTCGGCGGCCTTCTCTTTTTTCCGCCGCTCCCGAGCCTCGTGAGCGTTTTCTGGTTTTGACTCCACGAGTTCTGATTCTGAATCGTCGCTTTCAGATTTATGTGAAGTATCAAATTTCTAAATGTCGAGTTCATAGGTCAATTTCTCGGAGCATAACGTCTAGATGAAGTAAAAATGGTTATATACTTCGTTAAAATTTCCCCAACTCCGCCGGCCTGCATTTGACGCTGTCTCTTCAGCCGACGAATCTATCACATGAAATCCTATACCACTGACAATCTTTAATTTAGCTGTTGGTGTTTTAGTTTGCCCTTCTGGTTCTGCTAAGGTCCATTTCGAGGCATCGTCTACTTGTCTCTGTTGTTCCTGCAGTTCGGCTAATTTCTCGTTCGATTCTGCCTGTCTCATGAACTACATTTCCCTGATTAGAGTGCTACAGCAGTTTACTTACAGATTGGAATTACATACCTTCATAGTCATGATCTTCGAAGATAGGCCTTTTGTAGAAGTTGGTGACGAAGTTGCCACCTTCTCTGGTTTAACATTTTTCATGCTTCCTTTTCTTAGCATTGTTAGATTATTCTGAGTGATCGAGTTCCGGACGAGTCCGATTTCGTCAGATTGCTGATCAAACCTAATGTGTCGTCTCCTCGGCTTAACAAATGCACTTCCAATAGACCAGGCGGATAGTTAGAGGATTGAGAAACTCTAGTGATTAATATATGTCCAACGCGCGTATTGGGTTCAGATTATCAGTACAAGTTATACTATATATATGCCGATACGCGAAAATTGCAAAATTTGGCGATGAGGTTGGGAGTTCACTCGTGTCAACGCCGAGCCTTCGAAAAAAAAGTTCCTGAACTACAAAATTTTTGTCAGGATCAATTCGAGACTGGCACCTGACAAAAAGATCTATTAAATTGTTGTAAGTTTAATCGATCAAAAGATCTTTGGTTCCTATGAAGACAGAGTTTAAGGTATGACGCCTCCAACGTGTACAGTCTGGTCAAACTAATTTGCAGCAGTTCTCTAATTTGCTGGGAACGGTGTATCGGCAGGGAAATTTGGTATTTACTCCTGATGGATCGTGTATCTTGAGTCCAGTAGGAAATCGAATCAGTTGTTTCGATTTATTGAAGTACGGCCTAGCCTGAAGTTTCAGTCTAGACGGAGTGGCAGATGCTAACTCTGTGTATAGTAACAAGTCGTTTACGTTCTCATATGAGCATCGAAAGAACATTGCCAGGATCGCACTAAACCCGCAAGCAACGCTATTACTGTCAGTGGACGAAGGTAAGATTCTTTACGTGTTTGTGGCCTGAATACCGATATTCATTGATTGTAGATGGACGAGCTATACTTGTGAACTACATTCGACGAACCGTTCTACATCATTTTAATTTCAAAGATCATGTTAATGATGTAAAATTTTCTCCTGACGGCAAATATATATCTGTTACTACATTCCGCCAAATTCAGCTTTGGAGAACGCCTAGTTATGAAGAGGATCGGCAATTCAGCCCTTTCATCAGGCATCGGATATATACAGGACACCACGCTGAAATTACATCACTCACTTGGTCCCAGGATTCGAGGTTTTTCTTGACGACGTCTAAGGATTTAACCGCACGTATCTATTCTGTGACTTCAGAGGACAGCGTGGCCGCGACAGTATTGGCGGGACATCGTGATGCAGTTATTGGAGCTTACTTCAGCGTTGATCAAGAAACAGTAAGCGAGCACTGTTTATGTTAGCTCCTTTTAATATTATGGAAATACTAACGTTTCATAGATATATACAGTTAGTCGGGACGGTGCGTTATTTACATGGAAGTATCAGGTGCCCGGCTTCCGTGAGGAGGACGACAAGATAGTCGACGACGAAAAGATGCGGTGGACAACGACTTCCAGAAATTACTTCAAGCAGGATGCAAAGGTTAGAAGTTCTGCTTTTCATCCAGAAACGAATATGCTGGTTGTCGGATTCTCATCGGGCGTATTCGGTATCTACGAGCTTCCAGAATTCAATATGATCCATACGCTTAGTATTTCGCAGAATGACATCGATTTCGTCACAATAAATAAGACAGGCGAATGGCTAGCATTTGGTGCGTCAAGGCTGGGGCAACTCTTGGTGTGGGAATGGCAGTCTGAATCATATATTCTGAAACAGCAGGGCCATTACGATGCCATAAACAGTCTTGCATATTCACCGGACGGAAGTAAGATTATCACCGGGTCTGATGACGGAAAGATCAAGGTCTGGGATGCCACGTCCGGATTTGCTATTGTCACATTTACGGAGCATCTCTCGGCAGTTACTGCCATCGAATTTTCGAGACGTGGGAATGTTCTCTTTTCGGCATCGCTGGATGGATCGATCAGGGCGTGGGACCTGATAAGATACAGAAATTTCAGGACATTCACTGCGCCGGAACGCCTTCAGTTCTCATCTTTAGCTGTCGACCCAAGCGGTGAAGTCGTTTGCGCTGGATCTCTAGACAATTTCGATATTCATCTTTGGTCTGTTCAAACGGGACAGCTTTTAGACAGATTATCTGGACACGAAGGTCCAGTGTCCTGTCTTTCGTTCGCTGAAGCCGGCGGTACACTGGCTAGTGCTAGCTGGGACAAGACTGTTCGTATTTGGAATATTTTTGGACGACATATTTCCGTTGAGCCATTCGAGCAAGAATCGGACGTTTTGGCTATCACTTTGCGACCTGACTCGAAACAGGTGGCCGTTGCAACTTTAGACGGACAAATAGCTTTCTGGGATGTCGGAATGGGACGGCAGGTTGGTATTATAGATGGCAAAAAAGACGTGTCGGGCGGTCGACACACGGATGACAGATTTACTGCAAATAATTCGGTACGATCAAAGAGCTTTCGCACTCTTAGTTACAATTCCGATGGTACATGTATCCTTGCTGGCGGAAACAGCAAGTACATATGCTTGTACGATATCGAAAACGAGGTTTTATTGAGGAAATACACCATTTCGAGGAACATGTCTCTCGAAGGGACACTGGACTTCTTGAACAGCGAAAATATGACAACTGCTGGCCCTCTGTCTCTTATAGACGATGCAGGAGAAGCTTCAGATTTGGAAGATCGCATCGATAATACACTTCCCGGTGCTTCCCGTGGTGACCTTTCAGCTCGCAAAATACGTCCGGCTATTCGTACGACTTCAATTAGATTCGCTCCGACAGGCCGCTCGTTTGCAGCGGCATCAACAGAAGGTCTGCTTATATACTCCGTCGACGATGCATTTTTCTTCGATCCTTTTGACCTCGATGTGGATGTTACGCCGGCTAGTGCCCTAGTAGCATTGCGTAAAGAGTACGATTACCTGAAAGCTCTAGTCATGGCATTTAGGCTGAATGAGAGGTATTTGATACATCAAATCTACGAGGCTATCCCGGTCCGGGACGTTCCCATTGTCGCGAGACGACTTCCTGTGGTGTATCTTGCGCAATTATTGAGATTCATCTCCTCAATCATGGAAGAATCGCCTCATCTAGAGTTTCACATTCGATGGTTGGATGCTCTGCTCACGTCACATGGTCAGTTTTTAAAAACCAACAGGATAGACTTCGCGTCCGAGATACGTGGGATTCAAAAAGTTGTGCTAAAATTCCAGAGAGAATTGGTAAAGCTGTAAGTTTCAAAAACTAGTCTCGAATGTGTTACTCTATTCGATGCTAATGTCACATTCTATTATCTAGGTCGGACGTGAATATTTATATGTTGACGTACTTGCTCAAGGAGAAGGAGTCGTTTGATAGTTACATGTACATAGTAAATTAGAGAAGGGAAAAATGGACAATAAAATCTATGACTTGATCTTATACTCCATTAGTTTCATTAGACGCCAAGGAAAGTTAATCTACAAGAAACCCCATACTGCCGACAAACATATAACAAATCCGTACAAAACGTTCACCCAAAAGAATAGCCAAAAATTGTAATGGACTAACACAATAGCTAAACAATTTTAATCGCATTACAATAACTCCTGTATAACCATTGTATGCCTCATACCAACCGGTGTTCGTTGCAGCAACACAACACACCAGAAGGAGGCACCAAAAAATAGCATCAATGACAAAATGAATTTTTAGATATGTCATTTAAATGAACCTACCAAAACAACATAAATCCAATCGTCGTAGACGCGTAAATAAATTGTGTTGTGAATGTACCAATACCGAAGGAGGGAAGATACCGAAGGAGGGAATGTCATAGACATAAGTCGTCAATTTCCAATAATGCATTCCCTTTTTGTCGCTTGAAATGCATAATACCGCCGACTAGTTTGTCGCTATTGCCAATCCACAGAGATTCTTCGGATGACGCGGAATAAGAAGAAAATCCTATGCCTGCTATTTCACCCCAGAAGTCGATGATCTGTCCCCTAGAAAAATTTCGGCTGTCCAGAACATGAACAAAATCGACTGGTTCGGCCATCATCATGAATTTGCCCGTATGATCAAACTTGATAGACCGGATAGCACCTAGTTGAGCACCAAGAACATGAAGTGGCTGCTTGAAATTTCTGGAATCATATATTCTTGACAGTAGGCAAAATGTCAGCGTTCTATTTAAGCGTGATTTCTATTTAAAGGTTAAATTCTCACCTGCAGGTCATATCTTGATTTCCAGTAGCGACAGTATAGCCATCATTACTCCACGCACAAGCAAAGCTGAAGTCCTTATGGCCCGATACTACGGATAATATATCTCCAGAAGAGGTATCAACAACCATCGTCTCAGGTGCATCACCCACAACGATTCGCAACTTAGAGCAAGGCGACGTGGCAGTACAGTTTACGGCCCATGGATATACGTGTTCCGATATCATCTTATTGGTAACGAGATCCAGTGTCCGTACTACACCGTCGTTGCAGGAAAATACTGCCAGCGGCCCTTCCCTCTGTTGACTAGGTATTATATCCGCGTGATTCGTTATGCTGTTTGCATCAGTAGTAATAATACCCTCGGCTGACGGTGCGATAGATTCGGATGAAGAATTGAGATTTTTATAGACATATTGACCTGAGAAGCCTCCGGCAACAGCGACATCTTCAGACGCAGCGAGAGTAGATATTCTTATGGACTGCCCAATTGCAGTTCTGCTTTTCTATAGTAATCTGTTAATAATTTAGTAGAAAATGTGACTGCGTCACTTACGCTTCTGTCATAAACATCAACTATTTTCCCTGAGTCACAATCCATCTTTTTTATCGACCTCGAGTCGGAATAATATACATTGTTTTTCGTAACTGGCACCAGGAGATTTCTCAGCTGAAAGTGCACCAGTTGAGGTTTGGCCGCTGTATACATGCAATTGAATTTGAAGAAGCCTTCATTTGTATATTGTCGATTGATCACCTGTAATGGTTAGCTTCGATGCACGTCCAAACTCATTCCACAATCCTGAAACACACCGAGAGCAAATTGTCCTGAGATCCAACGATGTTTGAATAACCCGTGTAATTCTTTAATCGTCGCTCCCTAGCTTTAAAAGCTGAAAGATTTCCATCCGGCCACGGTATCGCCTGCATGTCATAATTGTTCCTCTCTATGTCAGCAGCAAAGATCTCTGTTGGCCGCTGCATATTCCGCAATTCATAGTAGGATTCTGTATCTATGATACCGCTTTTCATCATGTCCGCCAGGAAATCACGAAACTCAGCGTCCACTTCGAAGAATTCCACTATTACCGCATGCCATTAGTAACCTTGTTTCTATAGCCAACAGGAACAATACTGAGATCTCACATTGGACTTGGTCCAACAGCGACAATCCCGTCGTTGTTAGGCGACCATCTGCAGTAGTCATCGTCAAGGACTCTTCAAGGAGTGGATCCTGAAAACGAGGAATAAAGGCAACGTCATCCTCCTCAACGTGATCTCGGAAAAAGTCGAGAGAATCAGGATCATCGATGACCAATTCATCGTCCCCACCGCCTGTACTCAGGTCGCCGTCGTCAAGGTCTTCAATCACAAAATTATCATTATCCCTATAATATTCTTCCAAAGTAGGATTGCTGAATATATTATATCGGGTACTTTGGAGTCGCTCGTGCTGCCCCCGGCGTTCGCTTGATGGCCCTCTTTGTTGGTGCGTGGCGAATGCTGCACTCGACACACCAACCACCCCTACAGAATTGTCCGTCATTGCCAGACACAGAAGACCAGCTTAATATGTCAGAAACTAATCGGCCAAATAGACGCTTATATCACACGCAAGTCATAAAGAATAAGTTAGTACGCATCTAGTCTTATGAAGATGCATACATCATCGACAACCCTTTTCGTGCGGGGGGATTACCAAGGCTTCGGTCGTTGTGATTAGGTTCATTTGACGCTGGGAGCTTCAAATAAACTTTCGTTTTAAGGGTCATCACCATATGGGCTCCAAACCTCCACGCCTTTCTTTTGACTAAAATAACCATATTCTATTTCTCTTGTGTGAATGATCAATTTTCGAATAGCATACAATCGCAAGCTTTCCTGTCATGTCTATAACCAAGCGAGTTCTGCTCGATGGCCAATTAGTAGCCCGATCAATCAATACAAAAAAAATACAGCTTTAGTAATTCTATATGAATGTATTCATTATCATTATCTCAAAAAGGAACAACTCAAATTAAGCCTGTTATGAAAAGTAATCTTGTCACAACCAAAGCAAATCTGTAGCCTTCTCTAAACATCATTTTATCTACTTCTTGCCACCACCAGTGGTAGGGAGACCAACGGCTGCCTTGAACGAATCGTACAGAAGCCATTGCAGACCTACAAATATTGAGCGTTAAACATGGCCATATAGGATGGTATAACAAATATGTAACTTACCAGTCAAAGTTCCAATCATAACAATACGAACAGGAAGACCATTCCACAGGCCAGCGAAACCAATCTTGCCGTAGATTCTGGAAACAGCTGCACCAACGCTCTCACCCGGCTGCTTCTCGGCATTGATCTTGGAAACCATAACATCGGCGGGATGGGAGACAACGGCACAGAAGATACCAGCAATGTAACCACCTAGGAAAGAAACACCAGTCTGAGTCAACATGGAGTAGTCGCTCTTGTCCTTAGGAAGGAAGTTGTAGATAGCCTCAACAGTACGCTCGAACGATGCAAACTTAACCATAGTATAAGGAACTTGACGGGCCCACAGAGGGGAGAGACCCTTGTACAAACTAAATCGAAACAATTAGCAATCTCCATCAAAGGTAGGAAAGCAATTGTCATGACTTACCCGGAGACACCCTCGGCTGCAACAATCTTCTTGTATCCATCGAAAACAGAGGAGGCGAAAGGAGGAATGGTTGTCTGGGTGCGGACCTTAATAGCCTCCCACGGGCAAAGAAGGACGTCGGCAATAACCTCAGCAGAGGCAGAAGCAACCAAGTACAAAGAAGTACGGTAATTGTGAGCAGTCTCCTCGCCGACAATATCGGCGTATTTCTTCTTGAAAATTTCGTAGAAACCGTACTTGCCGGCACCTTGGCACTAAAATCGAATAAAGAAATCAGAAAAGCTACTAGTATCAAAATTAAATAACTTAAGACATACCGAGTAGCCAATTAAAGTGGCGCCAAGACCAGTCCAGATACCACCGAATCCCTCAGTTTTAATAATGCTGCGCCATGCCTGAAAGTTGCCGGAGTAAAGAGAAGCGTTCACCTGTCTACGGCACTATAGACGAGCGGTTAGTAACAGCCATGGCATGACAATTGTGTCAAATGAATTGAGTCGCCGCCATCGGTGACCGGATGAACAAACCTTGACAAGGTCAAGAGGCGTAACGGCTGTGTGTGTAGGTCCACATGCTGCAATAACGAATCAGAATATGCAAACAAAACGATTAATTGAGCGAAGTGAAAGAGCGATCACCATACGCTCAATGATGCCACATACCGAGGATACCGCCTAGCGTGCAAGCAGCGTAGAACTCGGTAGAGTAGAGTTCGATGCCGCCACTCGTCTCGGCCGGAGCACGAATCCAAAAGTTCTCAGACTTGCTATTAGTAGCGCCCTTGGCATTGAACGCCGTAGAGATGGTAGATGTGGAAGGGAACATGGTAACGGTGACGGTGTGGGAAGGGACAGGGTTGAGCGTGTGTGAAGAAAAAGGAGAAATGGTGGAAGATTCGAAAATGAAAATCCCGGCCAGCCACGGCGGCGGGATAATCGGGATCGCGACCGTTGGTTGGCTGCGTTCCTCTCCACTGGTTGGCCGCTATCCGACAGGTTATACCCAACGTGCTAAAGCGCACTACGCATCCGCACTTGTATGCCTTATGTGCGCTATTTCAGACTTGTTTGTGCCCGACCGATTTTAACCGGAGGGTTTGTTCGGGACCACGGCACGAGGCAAGGTCCACCTTCCGGATTGGGATGACGCGCCAATTGCCGTCTTCTACGTTGATACTGATCGAAAGTTTTCCAAAAGTAACCTTGTGTTTCGCCAATTTGTAGATGCAGCTAAGTGGCAATAAATGGAGCAAGGTCAGACCGCACAGTGTGGTGTAATTTTGACCGGTTCCTCTAACTCTCTCTATTTGCGACTGAATCCATTTCAACCTTCACAACCCTACTGTACAGTCCATACTTGAAGCATTCCGTGATGCATTCCACACCAAGTTCCCTTAATATACAGTACATAATAGCCAGCACAAATCTAACTCTGTAACTAGTCGGATCTAAAACGCTACATTAAGCAGTCTAACGAATTTTTTTTTAATAAATATATAAATATGAACTCTATGATAGGAAACATTGAGTCGGAAGATCAATCAAACTACCCAATAATGAAAAGGTTTAAATTGACCGGATGGTAGGAAAATCAATCTGAAGGGCAGAAAGTCCGCTCAGATAGTACGCTAAACCTCTAACACATCTGCTCTGCACGTTCGAGATTTATCCGTCGCGCGTTGACCCCCATCTGTCTCTTGATTTATGATTGAGCCACTCAAATCTGATGATACTTCTATGGTCGGCTCCAGAAGTTGGTCCTCTTCGCATTCACTGCTCTGTTGCGCCTTTCCAAATACTTGCGGTTCATTGTGGTCTGTACTGTTTCGAACATGATAGTTGGCCCTCCTATTTCTCTGCATACCACCTCGAATCCACAACCCATATCTTTTCAGAGCTTGTGAAATGGAAGTGATTGGTAACATGCTCGGAAAATCCTTGGCTGAGTAGACATTAAAGATATTGCTGATTTGATATCCCATCATACCCATCGATCGAACTTGGTTACCCTCTAATTGATTGCTCTGATCAATCCATGCCCATTGGAACTTGAGTCTGTACAGTCCAACCGCAGAAAATGATAAATCCGGAAAACAGAAATAACAACCCTCTCCCTTATGGCCATCTATATCTAAATCTACATATTGTGCATTGCTGACCATGTTTCCCCTTATCAACAGGCGCCCACCGGAGCTTGCTCTTCGCTCACCAGCAGTCGAGCCGGCATCTGCTGTGTAAAGAAAACATTGGACTATCCATGAGTACCGCTTCACATAGCTGAGATCCACTTCCCCCGTTGACAGAGAGCGGATATCAAGTTTTAAAACCGGTGGCGGATCAAGGCAGCGGCGATCCCGGTCCGCATTTCCGCATGAACGAGCTCGGACTGGTTGCTGGATTATCGAGAATTGAGCCGTATATGAACTATTGACGCACGGATTAGTAAAGAATGAATCAAATAGACACCTACGAGAGCCATACGGAAAACCAGGTGGCCCATCTGTGTCGCGCGGCCGTCTGACAAGAGGAACGGGATCACGACGAGAAGAATTCGAAATTCCTCGCCGCGACACACCAGACTTTCTTTTACAGCTTTGACTAGGTTCGCTATATGTATTTGACGATAGCAACTCCGACTTACTCGAGTACTTCTCTCGCGACCTCCGATGTGAGGAGACAGACAATTGCGTGACTGAATTCTGGTTTGCCCGTTTCGTGCTGTGGTCAATTGGTACTGTTATTGTCGAATCTGTAGTCTCAATTCGTCCTTCGCTTCCGGGCTTCTCTTGGCGATTTTGATCTGCTACTGGCTGCTCCGGCAAAGATGGTACACCTGGGTCTGCAGTGCCTTCGGCCATTGTGTAAGCCAGATAATATAGGGGCACTTCTCGTTAGCAGTGATAATCCTCAACGGCCCCAGTAGCTGCCTATTCTTATATCGTTCTCGACCTCAGCAGATAAACCATTTATAAACTTATTAGAAATGAGATTCTCAGGGAACGAGAAGCAGGCGAAGCAACAGATTAAAGATTTGGTTCAATGCTGTGTGAAGTACAATATAGTACACTGCCCGAGATCAACTTTGTGGACAGGACTCGGCTTTATGCAGACTAGCGTTGGACGCAAAGTGCCGTGTACAGTACAGTCTCGCGCCAACTTTATTAATGGCATCGTCTTTCAAGCGTCAGACTGCGCTTGACGATGCCGAGCGCGACGCAGAAATATAATATTAATTGCATGGAGTGTGATAATACAGCGTGCCGATCGCGGTTCTCAGTGCTTCGATTGTAGTGAAGGTGCTGTGTCAATAGCATCATAAGCGAAGTGAGTCCGTATGCACTACGTCATGATATATGAACGAGAGCCCGATGAATGCACTGCGCATAACTTATATGATGGATGATGGGAATCGTTTTTAACGACGGAGAATTGAGATCCTTGGATTAGAAAGGAAAGATGTCCGAATGGAGGAGCGTTTGCAAGAGGCGGACAAGTACGAGAGTTCGCGACTAATTTATTTAGTAATCTATAAATCGGGTACTTGATCGCGATATAGGTATACCAAAGATACCGTTTAGTGCACCACATTATAAATGCGGTGTCTTTGAAACTTCAATTTTCTCAAAATATAAGATTAGTACATGGCGTATTGACGCGAACAGGTCGACTGATGGGGTCAGAAGAGGTTGACACTCATTTACAACAAGAATACTAATATGATGATTCCGTCGTTATGTCTATAATTGACAGTCTTGATCAGTCAGTCTAGCTAAATATCCGTACATTCACTCGGGATACATTGGTTAGCTGGATGCTTGTGAGTACTGGAAGACCGAGGTCAGCATATGCGCACGGAACTTCTAGCTATATCATTGTTGTTATACCCTAATAATAACTGCAGCTGAAAGGGCGAGCAAGAAGTACACATTATATGAGCAATAAAAATGAATTTCTACTTGTTTCTAAGCAAATGAAGTCGAACGTACTGATCCTAGAGTACGTCATTAACATTTAATGATCTCAAGTCTCCTATTATCCACCATCTTCTGGAGAGTGATTGTCGCCATCATCTGATGTTCTCTTCGCATTTCTATTAGAGTCTATCGTTCACTTCTGACTGTGCAATACACCGATGTTTCCGGTTTGGATATCATTTCACGTCTTCTGCAGGATTTGGCTTGGTATTATTAATCTCGAGAAACTATACAACTCCGAATGACGTTAAAGGACCAACTGCGTATGGCATATAGCACTTCTATGCTGCGTCCAGAAAGCCAATGAATGACCAGCTAAGATAGTGCAGTGATGACGTCTACTATAACTTGTAAAAACAGAGAACGATTGTTCGATGGCGGTACAGCGGTGATGAGTTAATACTGGAAGAGTGCCCGAAATTAAAAGGTACCGGTCAGCCTTGATGAAGACCAGATTAGATTCATCCACGTTTCAGCCAATTACAGAAAATGAGTGTGGTTATATCATTCTGTCATTAAGCTAAGCATATCAACCGACCATTAAGCTATGCCAACCGATTATTAAGCTAAACATCAACGGGCTATTTCAGCAGAAAATTCTTAGTTCATGTCACTAGACTGTCCATCTCTCAATTTCATGCCAGCAGCGACAGGATCAAGGATCATGACCCACGCGTTAGCAACAAGTAGAGAAGTAGAGAAGTCGGGTTCACGCAGTTATGTAGTAGCGTACAAAATAAAACCCATACTTTCTTTGCATTTAAGCCACAAATGCGATTTAGAACTTTGTGTCGTATTCTCTCGCTGCAGAATAGAGTGAGCTCCCACACAAGAACAAATCACTCGCATTTAAAATAGCCTGGGCTTTACTCTCATTTTTGGCGGTTCTTTTTTGCTCTCATCGAGTAGCTGCTGGGATTTGTGAATGGCATGGCCACCTCAGATTCGAAGTCGTCTTCTAGCCTTTCGGGTACATCCTTACTGTAAGTCCCGCATCGAATATTTGCTTTATAATTCCATTTGCCTCTTCTAACATTCGTTTCAAACTAGAATACCCGAACGTCTAAAGTGTTGTATCTGTAAAGAACTTGCGAGAGACGCGGCTCGCCTTACTTGCTGTGAATCAAATATTTGTGGATCGTGTACGCTACTTCTGTAGTTCACTTACGATTGAATCTTTCTGACAAAATCTAGGTCGAGCCAAGTTGCCTGATGCTTGCCCTGTGTGCAATCACTCCAAATTGACTAGCGCTGATTGTGTGGATAATTCATCACTACGTACTACGGTTAACGTCTTTCTTAAACATGCGGAGAAACGAGCTCGCGATGCCCTGCTTAGAGGTCCTAAGAAATCGAAGGAACCGTCACAACAGCAGCAAAGCCCGGAAGTCGTGAAACTCAATGTAGAGAAGGATTCTGAGAGCTCGAAAGCTGCAAGCACACCAGAGTTTGCGACAGGTAACTTGGCTTCGCCAAATGCTCTGCCGGTTCTTCCTTCGAGTTATCGAGACGTAAGCAGTTTCGACTCTCTTAACCTATCATTTTGAGGTGCTAAATTTCTAACTGTTGTTTGATTAGAACCCGGATTCACACCGCAGCTTCATGCCGGTTGTGATGCCCAGTGTCATGGCTCCGATGCCTGCCATGCCGTCTATGGCGCTTGGTGGATTCCATGGAATGGGGATGCAAGCTGGTGGTTGGAATAATGGTGCCAAATTGAATTTTGCTTGGAGAGGTGATAGAGAAACCATTGCTGATATCGACACAGCTACGGGATCGGGAAGTTCCAGTGCAGGAAACACAAATAACGGAAACTGGTCTTCAAATAATGGCATGGGTGCATACTCCTTTCCTTCTTTATATAATCGTGCTTCATTGAGTTTGTATTGTTTTTTTGCTTACTTTTTATATCTGAACCTTCTTTGTTATGTCTGTCAAGTCTCTAACAGAATAACGACTAAACTACTACTCATATTTTGTCGCTTTGATCCGTTCATTTAATAACGCATTTCTTTTTCCGTAAAAAGGTTATCCTATGAATCAAACGATGAGTTCAGTGGACTTCGGTTATTGGCAGCAGCAGCAACAGCAGCAACAGTCTTCGTTTCATCGACAGAATCGATTTCACCAGCAGGACGAAATGCGACGACAACTTTCTGGAACTTTACGGCCTTGGGATGGCGACTCTACCACAGATAGCGGCAATCAGCAATATTTGAACCTTTCGCAACCTATGGGTGACGCAGGTACTCCTGCAAACGACTTCGACGGAATGGCGGTCTCGCCAGAGCATCCCAATGCGAGGATCAGAAATGCAGCGACAGCAAATATGAATATGCATGCTATGGGACTGGGATCGCAGAATGGTTTTTATCAGCCACGTCAGCAGTTTTTTGGGCGAGGCGGATACGGCTTTGGAGGGCAAGGACGAGGAGCAAGTGATGGGTATGTGGGTCATGGGGGTTACAATAATTATCGTACTGGCTCCTATAATCTCAGTCGATTTCAGCCGTCGGATGCATTCGATCCTAGCACAAATGGCGCGTTCAATGCACCCTTATCAGGTAGAGATGGTGCTGCAATGAACTATTCTGGTAGAAGTGCCTTTTCAAGATACGCTGATTCAAAGTCTGCTGTGATTGAACTCACCAAGTCTGAACCGGAGACAATATCGGAAGAAACCGAAGCCACTGCATCAGGGCAACAAGGCATTTCGGCTTCGGCGCCGGCTTCTGCAGCTGCTCACCATATTGAGGCTCCGGCTGCATATGATGTCAGACCAGAGGATGAAAGCATTTCTACTTCCGACAGTGCTAATCACCAGATTGAGGTGTCTGAGAAGAAATCAGAAATTCCTGTCGATCTTTTGAATGCGCCAAAAGAACCTCGCAGAGTTCGAGAGGCGAAAGCGCGAGTTGCAGCTTCACGCTCTGGACTTGCTGGTGCATCATTTATTTCCGGCGGTGGTATGAATCACCCTCGTTTCTATCACGAAAATCGAGCCTTCGGTGATCGTCGGTTTGGCCAGGACTATGACAGAAGCGGAGGAGTCCGTCAAGGTGGCAGTAATGAGGGATTTCAGCGCAACGCATTTAATGTTCGTGGTAGCGTGGGAATGGCGACTGCTACTTCCGCTGAAGGTGGGAGTTCCGGTGGTTATATTCAACGCGGATATTTTCGTTCGCAGCCTAGGCAAGTATCTCTAGCATCTTAATATCTGTTTCGAATCACTGACCCTTCTTTACAGTGAGCTGAAGGTTTTAGCAAATGGGGATGAATATCACGATAATGCTTTCAAAGAAATGCCGACGTCCCCTAGGGCGACATCCCCTAGGGCAACTTCCGCCGTGGTCGCCTCGGTTGTTGCCAAGCCGAGTCTCGTATCTGACGTTTCGGCCCCTGCTTCGTCCACGAATAATGAGATTCCTTCAGCTCTTGAACAGCGAGCGCTTTCACGCTCACGATCCCCTTCTCGCGCACGATACTCTAGATCCCGTTCATACGAATCATCTTCTTCGCGCTCGCGCTCGCGCTCATATTCACGTTCCTACTCACGTTCACGAACCAGATCGCTATCTAGGTCTGTTTCGATAGATTCTCACTCAAAGTCAAGGTCAAGACCAAGATCACGGTCGCGGTCAGTTTCGTGGCCACGATTCTCTTCTCGATCCTCCTCTCGATCCCTTTCGCGATCAGGATCACGATCGCGATCGCGATCAAGGTCGAAATCGGCGTCACAGAGATCGAGAGAGACAAATCTCGAAACCAAAATTCAAATGCAGTCCAAAGCAGCTGTGGAGGAAGATGAAGATTTTGATGACTACGGCATCGACATAGGCAATGATCTCGACGAAGAGGGCTATCAGGCTTATGAAGAAGAATATAGGGCCGCCAATGCAGCAGCTGCAGCCGCCATAGGATCTAATGAGAACATTCCCAATATTCTTGATCAAGCGCGTCAAAAAGCCCCTGTCATTGATCAGTCTACTCTAGAGCAACATCAACTGCTTTCGAACAATATCCCACGTGGCCCGCGTTTTCATCGCAATGGGCCTTCCTATTCTAGCCGAAAACGCCATCGCGAGGACGACGATGAGCGTCGGGGTTCACGAAACCATGAGCTCGATAGAGACAGGCAGCGAAGCTCTAGTCGTAACGGTAACAAACGTCGACGGGATGATTTTCCTCCTTCAAGAGAAAGACGCAGATCACCTTCGCTACGGAGAAACCGTAGCGAGCCAAAACACACTGGCGTGAAGAGAGTCAGACAAGGACGAGAATCCGGTCTTGGTGATAGATCCTCCCGATCGGAAAGGGACCGCGACCTCGGACGAGACCGAACTCGGGAGAGGGATACTGCGAAGCAAAGGTCTAGAGAGAGCGATAGGGACAGGAAAAGGGATAGGGACCGAGTAGATCCTGAGAAAAAACGCGAGCGCGAACGCTCACAAACAGAAAGAGAGCGTGAGCGAGCTGAGCGTGACAGAAGGGAGGCTGCAGAGCGACACTCAGGTCGTCGTGATGACCTCAGTCGGAGGTACAAGGTGCGCAGTAAGTCCCCTGCTCGAGATAGGGAGAGCGAAAGAGAAAAAGAAAGGCTGGAATGGGACCGTGAGAGGGAGTATCGAAATAGTCGACGAAGAGATGTGAGGTCAAGGATTGACGACCGAGGGGGCAGATGAAGTAACGAGGATTGACCTATGAATTGTAAATACATATTTTAAGGACTTGGTCTGTACTATATGAAATATTTCTGGGGTGAGCCTCCTGGTGTTTGGGTTTGATATCTTTATGTCCATATGTTCCACCTCTCATATATTGTAAGATAATGCAACACGTAGTCTTTCATGATAAATTGTGCATAAGCCAGCAAACAGTTCAACCACTTGCAATTGCATTACTGAGATTTTGACCTAGCAAGAGCCTTTGTAACTATTGAACACATTGAGGTAATTTGAAAAAGGTATAACCCAGGCTAAACAAGAGCTGACTACATTATATCCGCTGCACATTATATAGTGTAAAGTTGAAGCTCCATTCTCGAACGGTAACATAATAAAATAGTCCACCAGAAACGCCTATACTTCCCGTTAAAGAAAAAAAATGCTAAATCCATAAGTACCACAGCCTAGTTAAATATGTACAGGATCGACGTCCCAAATCATCCAGATTCAATTAGCTGCGTGCCGTGAACATTTATTACCGAAGAGCTATCTTTGGAAAGACTCTTGGTCCTATGAATCCATTGATGTAAACCCCTCGAATATCAATGTTACGGACGGGGTCTGAGCTGTAAAACTTAATGTAGACGTATTTAGCAGACCTGGACTTTCAGTTAGTACAAGGTCTATAACAAAGTTCATCAGAATAACTTACAAGGGCGAATCAAATGTGATAGTACACTTGGATTTATTCTCGGGCATTTTAAACTTTGCAACTGGTTCTAACATTAACGAATCCGTGTGAGGCAACGCTGTTCGCTCTCCGCTATCTTTAGACTCAGAATCTCCACCGACTAGGACAAGTGATTGGGATAACGGTGTGTGTCCAGAACTCGATGAAGCGATATTAGAATCATTAGGTGATTCACTCAAAGGCGTAGTAATATTATCCGTATTTATAACTCGGAGTTCCCTAGACTGGTCCCGATCTCTGAATATCAACGATCCAAGATTACGCAAAGGCATAATATTATGCCTTGAGCGAGCACGGTATTCTGCCAGAGGATCTCTGGATGACCTAAGTCCTGCACGATTAGATACAGGGCGATATCCGTAATAAAACGCTGGAGGAGCATTAAGAAAAGGCTCTAGAGCGTTGTCGGGGCTATAGTCGATGAATTGATCTTCGTCCTCGTCGTAATGATCAACATGGTCATCTTCTTCGTCGTCTGTCAGGTTTGTGGAATCCGATCCTCCCATGAAGGGATGGGAGTGGTTCCGGTACCCTTCCAGAATCGGGTCAAATGCTAGCCTTGTCAGGTTGTTCGCTGATGGTATAGCAGACACAGATTGATGTAGTGAACCAGTGTCCGATGTCATAGAGGACGACACCGGCATGGTCATGGCGAGATTGTCTATTTGTTGGTCATGGTATTTCGTACGCGGCAGCAAATCGTCTTTGTTCATCGACACAAAAATGAGCCCTATTTGTCCAATCAGCCAATTCCTACAAAGTCCGAGGAGTTTGCAAACCTTGTTGAACAGGACAAGTAAAGTTGGCGGTTGGCGCCTTAATAGTAATGGAATGTAAAGTGAAGGGCTTGTCTGATTTATGTCGTAAAATCATATTACATTTTGATTTTTGCGTACAATAAACAGACGGATTCGCGGAAAGGACACTATAATGTTAGGACAACGAAACTCAAGCACCTCTATTAATATAAAATTGACTTACTTCTCGGGTAGATATTCATCGCCATGCCAGCCACCATCGCAATATACCATTTTCATATCCAAAACGGCAGGCTTCTGTGATTGATCAGACGCCTCCTCTTTCCGTCTCCGCTTCGCTACATTCTCCATATATGTATTTTCTCGCCTTCGGATGGTATTGGACCGACGTAGCGGACTTCTCGAATAAGGATAGTTATCTGGGGACAGCAATGACGGCGATGCTGACGTCGGAGGAGGAATCAGTAGCCTACTACCTGACGGCAAAGCAGATGATGATTCCACTCCGTGTGCTTCCAAACTCGTGTCCGCTCTGTTATCCATATTGTTCTCAAATGCCGCCGGCCCTGATGAAATTCGACTTCCATTAGTATTATCATCGTTGTACCACCTCCCGTATAGGGAATGATTACTACTCCCAGACTCAGTACTGTTCCTATAGAAAATAGGTGGCAACGACGAGTTGTGCCGCAGTATTCGGTGCAATCGCTCTAAACTTCTATGCGAAGACAATTGTAAGCCGTTTTCCGCCGTAGGGCTTGAATTATGCACGGATGCATCGTTGGTATTAAAGTCGTTGATCGAAGATGAGGATGCTTGATAGCGCCGTGGGATTGCGTCGTTCCTTTCAGGAGAATAAGTCTCCCTGTACCAACACGCATAGACGATTAGTATAAGTACAGCACAGGATAGTGCATTCAAGATAGACGAACCTGACGGAAGATATCTGAACTGGAGCAGTAGTCGGTGTAGACGCAGAATAATACGTGTGGGCTGGCACCACATCAGAATTTGATGCGGATGGAGGAGATGGTGTACGCCGCTGTGGTGTCGGTGATTCTGTGTTCATTACTGATATACCTTTGGCAGTCCTAAGAAAAAGACAGAAAGGAAAGAGTCTCGCAGTTGAAAACACCTGCAGCAAAATAGATAAACCTTTCTGGCCGACGACTTGACTGCTGCTAAAGGATGCTCTATTGCCGTCTTAGCCAGACGCCCAAATGATCTCCCAAACACAGAATAGCCCATACCCATATGGATGCCATGGCAGTCTGCAATATACACTGGCCGGGGACTTACGCATCCTACAACTCTGAGCTAAGAAGGCATAAATATTATTAACTCCATTTCCCGAAATAGTTGGTCTCTTTATAATGCCAGCCCCCACAAATACGCGCATCATGACAGAAGAGAAGCAAATATCCGCAGGTAAGCACATTTCCTTCATTAAATAGAATAACGCAGGGCAATTGTGACGTAGTATCTCACATATCGAAGACGAGATTGCGCTTTACGATCGCCAGATCAGACTGTGGGGTATAGCGGCTCAGGAGCGGTAAGCATATCAATTTGCATAAATGTTGAAAGGCGTTAATAGTTTTGTAGAATGAGAGCAGCCAATGTTCTTCTCATTACAGCCGGTGCTCTGTCCAATGAAGTTGCGAAGAACATTGTTTTGGCTGGTATTGGATCGTTGACGATACTGGACAATGCGATCGTGAAAGATGTCGATCTAGGAGGTCAGTTTTTCATAGAGGAATCAGATATTGGTGCAAATGTAAAGGGATTTGACTTGTCTTACTATGATAATTTCTGACTGCTTGTATTTAGATAGCCGAAGCTTCGGTGCCACGGATACAGAAGCTAAATCCCAGAGTCAATGTCTCGGCGGACCCATCTGATTTCAGAGCCAAACAAACAGATTATTTCAAGACGTTCGATGTAATCGTCGCAACGGAACTTGATCTGCAGGATTTAGTAGGGGCTCGCTGGATCTTGTTCGGAGATGTTGTACTAATGGTAGTTTAGCTCTTGATTAATGAAAGATGCCGACAGGATTCGAAGCCATTCTACGCTGCGTCGTCGATTGGCCTTTACGGATATATTTTTGTGGATCTCATAAAACATACCTTTGCTATGTAAGCCGGAACACATTCTGAACGTCAGATACTATCTAACGCTGTATCAGAGAACGTGAGAAGTCGAATATATCGACGAAAATCGGCCCAGAAACGACTACGAGAAAGATCACAGATGTGGTGGTCAAGAAGGAAGGGCCAAAGCTGAAAGAAATCGTCACGAAAGAGGAGACGTACAAGTCTCTTGCGGAATCACTGAAATCTGATAATCTCATGAAACTACGACCAAGAAGCCAACTTAAAGTCTCACCGGTCTTACCAGCAATTATAGGTTAGTTTTTTCTAATATCATATGCCCCTTGAAGAGTAACGCTGAGATCATCTAGCAATGTGGAAATTCCGCAAACAATCTGATGGTAGCATTGCGATCGTGGACCAACTTTCTGAATTCCATGAGCTTGTTCTATCAGCTTGTCGAGAGCTCGGATTGCCTGTTGGTATCGTCACGCATGAATTCACCGCCTCGTTCCTCCGGAGCATATCGACGGAACTATCTGCAGTCGCCGCAATCCTCGGAGGAGTATTAGCGCAGGATATACTTAACTATCTCGGCCAGCGGGAGCAGCCTATTCAAAACTGGGTCATCTTTGATGGGGACAGTTCCACAGCCCCCATATATTCTCTTTAGTGCTACGCGTTGAACTCGTGATCACGGTCATGTCTTCCCCATACCACGTATTCCTCAATTGTAAATTATGCTAAACCGTCCATACCAACCAAAATCTCATCATCATAGTCATCATAAATAACAAACAAAATAAAATCATCTATCTACTATACTAATACATATAAGAAAGCTATCTGAATCTAGTAAAATATACAGAGTGGAAGATTGAAACAGTTGAAATAGATAAACCTCTCCAAAAATACGCATAACACTTAACACTCAAAATCACAAGCTCTTGAACACAAATGCAGAACGCCGAGCACAATCACAAAATCATTGTTGGTCAACATAGCTTCAGATGCCAATCTTCTCATTAAGCCTAACTACAGCTTCCCCGAATTTCGCGCAGTCAATTCCGCAAGTTTCTTCAGAGTAGGAACTTGTAGCCCTGTAATAGAGTGATTAGTATGAGCTTATGGCTAATCCTACCGATACTAAATACGTGTATACTTACATGCTGGCATGTATGTCTCCAAAACAGTCAACTGACGAGGCTCCGCAATTTCGTAAGGGCCACTGTCCTCAAGCGATACCGACTCCAAAAGCAACGTGTCGCGACCACTCTCCATCGCCTTCTTAGCAATTTCTTTAAGAATCTCGGAGCTGATAGGCTGTTCGTAATCCGCTACGTGATATTGACTAATGAGCTTCTGAACTTGAGCTGGGGTGAGTGTCCAGCAAATGTCATATATAATGTCAATATCGCCGATAGTGGCTTTCTTCAGTTGCAACAGTTTCGTAGCCTGCATTAGATGCTCAAGTTTTAATGTGCCCTCCGGAACTTCGTGACTCTTGCACCACTCTTCGATTCGGGTAATATTGTAGCTGATCTGCAATCCTCGCTTCCACGACAAGAAATTCCGACGGGAGAGCAAATCATTGAATGACGCCACACCAACGAGCTTTAGCAGCTCCAGGACAACCTGTCGGACAACCTGATCTTCAAGATAATAAATTTCCATGGCCTTGTATATCCTGTTCAAGAAGTTCAATAGGTCGTCCATGCTGTACTGGGGGCCCGTGGCCCCGTTCAAGATCTTGCTGAAAAATCGATTATTCTCGTTAGTCATAAATCCAGGTAGGGACTGCGATTCTATAACTGCCGGAATAATCATCCTGTGCAAAATCTTCTTGAGCTCTTTCATCCACGTATGGTAGATATTGAACTCTAGATTCTCCAGATCGTGCTTGGCGATGCTCACGAGACGCTCGTACTCCTGGAACTCCATATCTCCCATGTCCGTGTTCTGCTCATTGGAGAGAATATTATTCTCTGCCAAGAACACAAATGACAGCATTTCGTGGACGTTCGATAACCAAAACGCACCGGGTATTATCACGTCTTCGCCCTCGAAGAGCATAACTTGTTCTTGAATTGTCTGCATAACACCCGCGAGCAGAATCTCAGATTCCTTCACAAACCCTAACCTCCACATTTCCGATGTGATCAGATTAATAATGTGAGCAGGGAAGAGGACTTCATTCGGTGATACATTGTCCTGTGTGGAAGGTTGGGGGACTCTGAGACGTCTGATGAGCCCCTGGAGGACCTCAAGATGAAGGAGCTCCGCATCGTCTAAAATCCGCTCAATTTCTGTATCAGTGTTTGTCGACTGGAAAAATTCGTCATCGGCCGAATCACCGAAGGCTGCAAAGTAGCCCGGAGAAGACGTGGGAGGAACTGCCATTGATGCAGGCCTAGGACTGAAATCTTGAGGAGTAAGTCTGCCGTCGGTTTCCTTGAGTGGCGTATTGAGGCTGTGTCTTTTCAGAGGACGACTTGTCTTGCTGCTCTGTAGCGATAACAATCCGTTCATCGCGCCACCATTCTGCTGATACTCTCCGTTCACATAGTTGCCATTCGCGATAGGCGGACGAGCTGCGAGACGTTCGATTTCCACTTGAAGCCTCTTAATTTCGTTGTTCAAAGTCGTCTCTGCATCTTCCTTCTCCTGCTTGACAGCGAGAGCCTCTTCCAGTCGCGTAGCTTTCTCTGACAACGACTTCCTAAGTTCCTGTGTCTCCATCTCCAATGATTCCATCTTATCCACCGATTGCTTATATTTTTCAGTCAGTTCCTCGAGTTTAATCTCGAGCGTTTGCGCCCGCTTCATATGTTCATCAGCGGCTTCTGCTTCGGTCTCGAGTTCCTTAGTATACGTCTCCAAGTCTTTGTGCTTCTGTTGCCAAGATACAAGTTGTGATTCCATCTGTTCAATTTGGGACATCAATCTCTTATTCTCCTGTGTCCGCGTGGAAAGCGTTTGCGTAAGCTCGACAACTTTGTTTTCAAGCTTGTAGGATACTTCTTTGAAGTGGTTGACCGACCGCGCCTCCGTCTTGAGTTCTTTGAGCTCCATTCTGGCTTGACGTCGTCTGAAGCAGCTCTGGACAATCACGATCTTCCGAACCTGGTCTCTATAGATATTGCGCGCCACATAGCCACGATATATTCGCTGAATTCTGAGAGCGGCACCTTCTTGTCTGCCTTTAAGCAGACTCTTTCGAAGCATATACCCGCGTAACACAGCCTGTGTCTCGATGACAGCCTTGCAAGCCGCGACGTACAGTTTCCTCGAGCTGTATCCTCTCCAAGTACTCTGAATCTTCGTGGCAGCCGCATTCAGTCTAATCTGCTCTACTCGGACACGGGCGAGATGTCCGCGAAGAGCAGCTTGCACAGAAATGATTGACCCGCGGATCTCCAAGTAACGGTTGCGATAGTACAACTTCTTCAAGTTCTTCTGAATCAATACCGCGCATTCGTTGAGACGCTGTGAACGCAGATTCTCCAGATATGCAAGCATACCCGCGCGGAAGAAGATCTTGCTCTTACCAAGTTGGTACTTATTAGGCTGCGTGATGGTCTTCTTGAGAATTTCGTTCGCCATTTCCTGGATTGACTTATTCCAGAAAGACGAATGGATAAGCATGTAGTAACGGCCAACAAATTCCCCAAATGTCCATCGAGTAGGGAAGCCTTCGCAACTGATTCTGATGGTCTCCAGGACACCACACGCGCGAAGCTGCGATAAGACCATGGGCCCTTCGAATTTCCAGGCTTCTTTCTGTTCATTAGGCTTAATGCAACGAATATAGTGCACATTAGTCGAGTTGATAGTGTTCATCAGCTCAATCAGCGAACCCTTAAAGATACCGCCAAGTGTCGGCTTTTTATTGGTAAGGACACCACCGCGCCCCTTTGACGTTGCCTGCTGTGGGGACTCCGCTTTGGCCGAATCAATAGAAGTCCGAAGTATTTCCTTCAAAAAATCGTTTTTAGATGCCATAAGAACTTCCATATGCTCGTCAGGAACTGTATCTCTGTTCTTCTCGATGAATCCTTCTGAATCATAAGTAACGTCCATTGCATAGTGATGGACGGTAAATGAAGTCTTTCCGAATCGCGGCTTCTTGAAGAATTTCGTGTGTTTATCGACATCGAAGTTGGAATACAACTTCTGAACCCACGACTCGTCCGAACCAGCAGGCAGACGACTTTCTTCATCCAGAAGTGAGAGAATACCAATCTTGGCCTCAATAAGACTGATACAGGGCTGATTATCTGAGAACTCAATGAAAGTCCACTCGATCTCTTCACGGACATACTCGTCCTGTTCGAGTTTGAACACGTGCTGGTTGAACTCCTGTTGAAGCTTCTCGTTGGCGTAATTGATACAGAACTGCTCAAATGAGTTGCGCCTGAAGTGCTCGAAACCGTAAATATCCAGAACGCCGATGAATGACTGCGCCGATTTCTCCACTTCCGGCGACGCCAAACTGTTATTGATGATCGCAACAAGCCAGTCGAAAAGAGCAGAATAGATGAATTTAGAGACCGAATCCCGAACAACGACTGCCTGCTTGAAATTCAAGGTAGTGATGATCTTTTCGCTGCGAGTCACAATCTGCTTCTTTGTGATCCATTTGGCGAACGACAACGCGTCAATTCCAAGTAAATCACAGACGGGGGCTAGAGACGGTTCTGTGGACGCAAGATTCGCGTCATTTCTACCAGCAGTGATGACAATATTGCCTATATGCAACACAGCAGCCAGGATCTGAAATATTTTCGCCTGCGTCTCTGGTGTAATTCCAATGGTTGTAAGCGCGTTCTTCGTTAAGTCAAATTCGGCAGCGTCATCCACATTCGCGATTACTGGATCCCCGCCCTGATTCAGGTACTGAAATTCCGAAAGGGGAAGAAGTTTCAATGATTTGCGTTCTTCGTCTGAGGCGCCCGCACACAGTTGATAAAATATGTGATAGTTCCGCTCGGTAGGGGGTTGGAACACAAGCCTGGAGCGCTCAAGGAGATATGTGCGTATCTTCGCTCCAATGATGTCTGGATTCGAATCGAATAGAATCTCGATATACTTTCCGAATCGAGACGAGTTGTCATTCCGCGTGGTCTTTGCGTTTCCGAATGCTTCCATGATAGGATTTGTAGCCAAAATCTGCTCCTCGGTCTTGCTGAGCGAATCTGACTTGATACCTTGTGGACGTCCCCTTGTCCTGTCTGCATCTTCAACTGTGGCGAAGTAACGCATGATATACTTAGCACTGACGGTTTTCCCCGCACCACTCTCTCCAGACACCACAATTGTCTGGTTCTTCTTATCACGAATCATACATCTATACTCCCGTAAACAAAAGAATCTACTTAGACAGAATAGTACCAATGCCGTACCTATAAGCGTCTTCGGCGATGGCGAAGAGATGCGGCTCAAGTTCTCCACGTCGCTTTCCTGAATACATCTGGATAATATCCGGCGAATAAAGCGAATCAATTCGTTGGAAGGGATTAGTTGCAATCAGGACGATACCACTGTAAGTATAGATGCTGAGCTGCTGATATCGCATTCGAATCGCGTGTAAGACTGTAGTAAACGTTTAGATCCTATCCAACACCGAAGCCAAAGATAGGTGCTTCTAGTAGTTAAGCTGTGGAAGATGTATACCTGCTGGCTCATTCAGATAAGACAAATTCGTGAGGTCCTCATTGGCTTCTAGAATTGGTGGATTGCATAGAGGTGGCAAGTTTGGGTTGTTCTCATCCTCAAAATCTTCAGCGCTGCAATTGACCGTGCTTGTCTAATAGAAATTAGTACAGTCCAAAATATCACACTAATCCTCAAGAAACCGTACAGTTCCGTTTTCTAGACTCAATGCAAGCGTGACCTTTGCGCCATCCACAGACTTCGCCGTAACCTCAGCAGCCACCCATCCCTCATTCTCGTCTGGCTGCCAACATCGCCTAAATCAATCAGTAATCTTTTAATACAGTAGCTGTAAAATAGAAATTTTTGATAATCGAAGACGCTAAATAGCAACAAGCGCGTATAGTATTATGAAAGTGTACAACGTACGTTCCGACTTCAAAGTGCGAAACCATGGCTCGGGTCGACGTTAGAACCCCAATAAATAAAGAAACGAGAGGCTGCCCAAAAGGTAGTACTATCCGCTAAGTCTAAGAAAATCCTTAACAAAAAGAGTGAAAGAGTAATGGTAAAAGGAGTAACACGGGGTATGCAGAGCGGTCTCGCAGCCTATAGACGCGTAAAAGGAGAGAGCACCGTGACAAAAAATGGTTGCTCGATTACCGCCAAGGAGCGGCGTATCTGCGTGAACATGTGGCATTTAGTGCAGCAGTTTGCTGCATTGACCGAAACTCCCAACCCATGGCACAGGTGCGGTAGGTCTCACGTGCTTGAAACCCAGACTGCCGCAGCGATGTCTGCGCGTTGTTGGCGTCGGCAAAAAGCGCGTGATTACCCGGCTTTCGAGTGCTGTGCGATGTAGTGGCGTGGAGTTGTTTTGGTTCAGCCAACTGGAGCGATCTTATTCTCTTGACGGCGATATCGCACCTTTGTTGCCCCCCACAATAAGGCGTGCGAAAAGCGACTCACATCTCCACGCCCAACAAACCTGCAAGACGGTACTTTTTTCTTGCTGAGGCTCACGCACTCTTTCGTCCATCTTCTTTCGCCCGATCTCCATCTTTTTCCTCACGATCTGTATCCTGTTTATTTCGATATCGTCTCTTATAGTTCATCATGGCAGAGCCGATCAGAAATAAGCGCATCAACGACCTTGCCAACGCGGCGCCTACTCCGCAGAACACTCCCGCGTCAAATACCTATATTGCCTCCCACGCGTCGGAGCCTACCGTCTCCACCATCCAGGAAGAAGGTACGTAATATTTTGTTTTCAATGCCTCTTTCTTCTTCTCCGGGAAGGCTTGTTTCAATGCACCCATTTGTGTTTGAGCTGTGACTGCGAGTCATTAAGAATTATGTACGGCAAATGAGCACGAATTGCCACACATCGTGCGAGTTCCCACTTGTGTTTGTCGTACGAGCATTGCTGATGACGTGTGGCTTGGTTGTTCTCTTATTTAATGCTGGTGGATCATTTGTTTCTTTTCACATCTGTGGTGATGGATGATGAACTCTGTATATGGCCAGATGGCACTATGTCTACCTGTCGTCACCCCTCCAAGAATTCTCGTGTATGGGTTCGGATCAAGTTGAAAGTTCAAATCGAACTCCAAAAAGATATCTATGTTTTGAGTTCTTCTTATTTTTGAATTTTCTGTTAGTTACGATCCATTGGTTTTGTCGAGGTTGTTTGGCGGGTTCATCGTTTGTTGGCTCCCATCTATGCGATGATGCTTTTTTTTGTTGGGAGCAACGCCAACCCACAACGTGTGAACGCGCATACCTCTTCGATCTTATATCTTTTATCTAGAGTCTTCTCGCATTGGTCTCTCAAATTTTTGGCATATACTTCTTATTTACTTCTTTATTTAGTAACTAATGGGTGTTATAGACAAGGCTACCGTTGCCGGTTTGGCTAACAATCCTGCTCTTATCTCTATGATCCAAGGAAAACTTGGAACTCTCGTCGGTCGTCCATCTGGATACATCGACTCCCTCCCGGAACCTGTTCGATTCAGAATCTTTGGCCTGAAGGGTATACAGAAAGAGCATGCTACTCTTGAAACTGAGTTCCGCAAGGAAATACTAGAACTCGAGAAGAAATACGCCGAGAAGTACAAGCCTTTGTATGAGCGACGCTCGAAGATCGTTGTCGGCGACATCGAGCCTACCGAGGAGGAGATTGAGACCGGTAAGCCCGAGGATGATGAAGATGAAGATAAGCCCTCTGAGAACGGGGAGGACGGAGCGGAGACCGTGTCGCCAATTCCAAAGGATGCTAAGGGTATCCCCGAATTCTGGCTCACGGCGCTGAAGAACATGCCTGTCCTGGCCGACTCGATAACCGATAAAGACGAGGAGGCTCTGAAGTACCTTGTCGATATCCGCGTTGACTACATTGATCAGCCGGGCTTCAAATTGGTGTTCGAGTATGCTGATAACGAGTTTTTCACCAACAAGACCATCAGCAAGACCTACTTCTATCAGGAAGAGACCACCTTCGGCGGTGACTACATCTACGACCACGCTGTTGGTGAGAAGATCAATTGGAATGCTGAAAAGAATTTGACTGTCCGTGTTGAGAAGAAAAAGCAGAGAAACAAGCGTAAGTTGCATGGTTAGTTATTGCTCTGCACGTTGTGCCACGTACTAAATTTCTATGCTCTAGACACCAAGGCGACTCGCACTGTTGAGAAGCTTATCCCTACTGAAAGCTTCTTCAACTTTTTCAGCCCACCCATTGCCCCCGAGGACGAGGACGATGAAGATATTCCGGAGGATTTGGAGGAGAGATTGCAGCTCGACTACCAGTTGGGCGAGGAGATCAAGGAGAAGCTCGTTCCGCGCGCCATCGACTGGTACACCGGCGAGGCATTGGAATACGTATGTTTTCTTACCATTACTGATAAGTATGATCGGCGATTGCTGACTTGAACAGGAGGACTTCGACGATCTGGATCAGGACGAGCTCGAGGATTACGAGGACGAGGACGATGACGATGAGAACGACGATGATGATGACGAGTCGGACGATGAGGGAGATGCGAAGCCGAAGCAGGAGACTGCGGAATGCAAGCAGTCGTAGACACGTACCCACTATATACAACTTGTCTAAATTTTTTCAAACTTTCTATGTATTATTCTAAACTTTTTGTTCACTTGTTTTTTGAGTAGTTTTGTTTCTTCTAAGATCCCACACCTTGCGAGGTCATCGTTGTTGATATTCTTAATGATAAGAGAGGGATTTACAGTGCATATATTCTTGATTTACTTCTGTGGAAGGAGATACTTCGTGAAGGTTACTCGAGATTGATTCAGGATCGATCAAATAGGTATTCATATGTTGATATGGGACCTGACCGATAAAATAAATGCTTCGGTGTTATAGACTTGGATTTACTCGCAACCTTGGGAAGATGTGAGCGGCACAGGTTCGACAGCACGGTCGCTGCCTAGACTCATAGTTCAGAGCTGGAGAATCGAGTCCAAACAGTTCAATTGCAGTCGTACGTCGTACATAGTATAGCCATTTGCATATGACACTATATGGTGTAATTACACATAGTTCGTAATCCGTTTCTCAAGCCGGAACTATGTCGTTTCCCACGAAAAATATCCAACCACCATATTATTTTTCGATTTTTCGGGGACGCGTTCAGACGCTTGTAATTTGGCTGTGGTGTGGCTAATACAGCCACAAGTGGCGTCATTTGTATGACTGATTTTTTGGATTTTTTTCGTGGCCGTCGCGTTTCTCCGTACCCTCAGCTGTTCGCCAAAAACACAGGCACGAATTTTTGAGTGAATGCTTCATTCATACACCAGCACAAATACCGTCCAAACCCCTCGCATCTGATACTCCAGCACGCATTTTCTACTCTAAACACACTCCCATATCAATTCGCCATGACTTCACCGCAGATCATCAACAGCGAACTCTCGAATGCATTCCAGAACTCTGTGAAGTTGAGCACGTCACCCCAGACGTCGTTCCTCCCAGCTGCGTCGCCTAGCCACTTCTCTGGTTCGCCGCCCTCGTCATACTTCCCGGTCGGAAGCAGGCGTTCGTCGATGAAGTTCGTGGCTCCTAAGGCGCTGAAGCCATTTGCTACTGAAGACATCAAGATCCTGCTACTCGAGAACGTGAATCAAACTGCTGTCGATATTTTGAAGGACCAAGGATACCAGGTCGAGTTCCACAAGACCTCGCTGCCGGAAGACGAGCTGATCGAGAAGATCAGGTTAGTATAAATATCTCTTTGCATTGCGCTATAGCGCCTGCCCACGTCTTCATGCTTACCGCCTCATAAGGGACGTTCACGCGATTGGTATCCGCTCCAAAACATACCTTACGGCGAGAGTTCTCGCAGAGGCCCGTAACCTTGTTGTCGTCGGCTGTTTCTGCATCGGAGTGAACCAGGTTGACACGGAGTTCGCCGCTAAGCATGGCATCGCCGTTTTCAACTCTCCGTTTTCGAACTCGCGCAGTGTCGCTGAGCTTGTGATTGGTGAGATCATTGCGCTGGCGCGCCAGTTTACCGACCGTTCGAGCGAGATGCGCACTGGTGTGTGGAACAAAGTTAGCGCTGGCTGCTGGGAGATTAGGGGCAAGACGTTGGGAATCATCGGCTACGGTCATATTGGTGCTCAGCTTAGTGTTTTGGCTGAAGCGATGGGGATGACTGTCATCTACTATGATGTTATCCCCATCATGTCCCTTGGGATGGCAAAGCAGGTTGCTACTCTCGATGGCCTTTTGGCCGAGGCCGATTTCGTTACCTGCCACGTTCCCGCTCTTCCCGAAACCGAGAACCTCATTAGTGCGCCCCAGTTTGCCGCCATGAAGAATGGCAGCTACCTCATCAACGCTAGCCGTGGCAGTGTCGTCGACATCCCAGCGCTGATTAATGCGATGAGATCGGGCAAGATCGCGGGTGCCGCTCTCGATGTCTATCCGAACGAGCCGGCCAAGAACGGTCCCTTCTTCACATCGGATCTCAACGACTGGTACGAGCAGACTGTGTCGCTCAAGAACTTAATCATCACCCCCCACATCGGTGGTAGTACTGAGGGTATGTAGCATATCACTCTATACTCGTTCTTGATGGATCGCTAACAAACAACGAAGAGGCCCAGAGTGCGATCGGTATCGAGGTAGGCAACGCTCTCGTCCGGTATATTAACGAGGGTTCCACTATCGGTGCAGTCAACTTCCCCGAGGTTTCGCTCCGCTCACTCACCCTGGAGGAAGAGAACCACGTGCGGGTATGTACTGCATATGCATTCTGTAGTCTGTTTCGCTTTGTAGGCTAACCGAATGGGACAGGTGCTCTACGTCCACGCGAACGTTCCTGGGGTCTTGAGGACCGTCAACGAGATCTTCGCCGAGCACAATATCGACAAGCAGTTCTCGGACTCAAGGTCAGCAGTTATCCTATATATTTTCGATCTAATCGTCACGTGGTTATGCTAACGTTATCTTGCCTAGGGGCGACATTGCCTACCTCATGGCCGACATCTCACAGGTTAATGCTGCCGACATCCGTGACTTGTACGAAAAGCTCGAGAGAACTCCGTTCAAGATTATGACCAGACTACTATATTAGGAGCCATCTATCTTTTCTTCAGCCCCTAATCTTCAAAAGTTATAAATTTTGTGGGAATATCGAGTTAATGTTTACTAAAAGTTGATAATTTCTTAATCTTACGTATATATTATTTCTTTAAATCGCACAAGCCTTTTTCTGTGTAGAGTACAAGAGACCGGCAACCGGAGAAGGTGGTCTATCGACTACAAGAACGCAGACGGGTTGCTGAGCTCATTGTACAGCCGACGAAGGATCTTTCAGAGGAAGCACAATTGGAACACCGCATTGCATTAATGAATGCGTTAGTCGAGCTTGTTCGAACTGGGAAGATCCCATCTGAAAAAGCGGTGCGCACCGCTATTCCTAAGTCTCCGTCAGCTGAGATTTGCAAAGATGTACTCGCGAGTCACTCCTATTATACTAACGAACCGACACTGTATCATCTGTGTCTTTATGCCGCACCATCAATCTTACTTCTCCTGCTTCCGCACCTTCGGAGCTTTGGGTTCTATGATCCTATACCCTGTCCGGACAAGGTTTGCAAGAAGATCCTAAATGGTGTTGTTGAATGGAAGAACCATGTTGAGGCATTCACAATGTCATTTATTTTACGGATGCACAACGGACAAGTGCGGGCTACTAGATTCGACAAAGCGATCGATTGTTTTAATATTCTGGAAATAACAAATTGTGGTTTCTCCTGAGTTGGCTGCAACTAGAAAAAAAGCACTTACGAAATTTAAAGGAATTTATACCTCGTAATATCAGGTTAGAAGTCAAGACATTAGAGCATATTGATAGTTCCAAATAATATAGACTTTTCAAATCGTGCACTTATTGACAGAGTTCTCTTCCGTTAAATTGAGTAAGGATCGTTGCGAATGATTTCCGACACATCGACGCTTGTTAAGTGAGAATCCAAGAGTTCCGTGATGGACATGGCAACCAGGGTTCCTATGTGAGATGGCTTCAAGTCCTAAGGAAGGTACAACTTGGCGGTCGCCAGGAAAGTCAATCCAATCATAAATGTCTTTGTCTGTCCAGCAACACTTCTCAGTTACATTTGAGAAATCGTACCAACAGAGTCGAAGTTGAGCGTCTTCAAAGATCATATCAAACACAACAGAAACGTCAGAATATGGCGACCTTTTGGTCTCGCTGCCTATATTGAACATACATCTTATCCGCAAAAAATCATCAGCTTTTTGAGAAATGGAAACGATTCTGAAAGGCCTCCAGCATCCTCTATATGACAGGAATAGAGGCTAACAGTGCTGACAGCGCTGGAAGTTCCCTTAAAATTCGGGTTCGTAATATGTATGATTGCATTCTCAATCATATAGACGAAAGGGCAGTACACAACTGATCACGGCACATGAAATGATTTAGGCGCCCACCTAGTTGCATGAGATACATCCGTAGACGCTTCAACAGTTTCAAAGGTGGGCGGTTAGGCCACGAACGCGATTGAATAAATAGGTGCACCGATGACCAGAGTTCTCCAGTTGTTCCTGAGTTTTTACATTCTTTCCCATCGATCTAGTATGTTTCAAAAGCATGCCCAACGCAGGCAATAGAAACCACGCGTTGTTGCGTGCGAAATGTCGAGAACGTCTATCTGAATATCTTAGTAGGCTTAAAAGTCCACAAGTTCGGGGTTAGTCTGACAACTGGGATACAGAGAAGCAACTCGATATGGATGTCCCACCAGAAGATGTGCGGACCCAGCCATAGCACGGCGACCACTATCGATGGCGGTATACGGACGCAAAAAGTCATCTATTTACGAAGCACCTGAGTGGTTTCTCGACAAATACGTATATCGAGCTTTACATGGCTGTTGATGCGGGCGCAGTTTGGGCAGTTCAGAAACGCCTTGGTAACAAATGAACAAACTCAAAATCAAAACCAGCCAGCAAACCAGCAAACTAGCCTCTCGCCGGAAACGGCCGCTATTGAACCGCGCCGCTGCCGCCCCTCACCGCCTGCCATGCCGACTCCGCCGAACTATATAAACCCGGGTGCGTTTCTTGACAGACGACGCCATCCATCTTCCCTTCTTCTCATTCCCCTCGCTCTTACGTGGGCGTTGCATTGCGCTTGAACGGCGATGCCGTTCGATCTGACGAGGGCCCGCTTATGGCAAGGTGCCAACCTTCCCCCTGAGCTACGGAGTCGCCATCGCCTGAACTGAACGGATCCATGGTCTTTGCAGATTAGACTTGGCCTGGCCAAGAGACTTGGTCTCAAGTGTGAGAGATAATCTTTCGCCGACACTCTCGCTCCCAAGCCGTCAAACTCGATCAACTGTCTGCTTCGAATGTTCTTTTCTGTTCATTTCCTCCTGTCCTCTCGTACTCATCTGCTGTCTTTCAAGGCCCTGTTCTTGCGATCTCCCGACCTTGGAGAGCTATTTCCATGGTGGCTGGGACCGGCACCCCCGGGTTTAACGGAACCGAGTCTCCGCCAGTGGGACTTGCCATCCTGTGCGGTGTGCCCTCGTGATACCGCAACTATGACGAGAATGATCGCGATGGTGACATCCGACAAACAATCTAACCGCACACAGCAGTCGACACGACCTCCAAGCGACGTAGAACTCATACTGCGTCTTATGAAGTTGGAGGTTCTTTCCTTACCCTCCGATCCCATTTCTTGAAAGCACCATTCGATGAACGATTACAATTCCTTTCTTGGCTGTTCGAGGGCGCGTTACCACGTTGCGTTTCCGAGTCTCCGAGCGCTCTGGGTATGTCATCCACAACCCGATATGCAGTGAACCCGGGGATCCTCGGACAAAATCTCAAAAGATGACACAAACTCTTCATGGCCCCAACGGGCGTCCGGTTGACTCGAGGAAGGGCAAGCCATGGTTGCCGGAGGAAATGGACTGTCTGATGACGTTAAGGAAGGAACAGGCTCTCTCGTGGTCTGAGGTGACGAAGCGCTTCGGAGAAAAATATCCGGAGTGGAGCCAAGGATCTATACAGGTGTATTGGAGCATGAAATTGAAGAGTGAACATTAAACGGGCGGGCTACTTGAAGGGCTATATAGTTTGAATGTTTGGTAAAGTCAATGGAGTAGTAAGAGGTGTTCAATACAAGTGCAGTTTGCTTTGATAAGCTGTAGAACTTGTGCTTACAAGATTTGAGGCCCTAGAGTTAGTTGCGAAGTAATTGTACATCTTTTCTCTCTTGTGTAATAACAGGGGCGTTGACTTGGTCAGCGGGAGAGTAATATATCGTGAGACGGAACATATTCACCGCTGCGTGCAGCTATGTATCGCTGGAAGGACTTTACCAGTGTGGGATACACGGGCTCGGTGCAGAGACAGTACATAAGTATAAACCAGACATCCAACCAGTGCACCAACTATTAGTGGCTACCCCATCCTGACGGCCCTTAACCTTTCAATAATTATCAGGCTGAGACGTAAGTGCGCAGTATATACGACCAACCATAACATCGCCCGCCATCCGGACCGCAAATTCGGGCTTCAAATTCAAGAAGGTCCACAGACGCGCAACGGGCGTTTTATAAGACAGTCATCCGACGAATGAGGGCAGAGGGTTGGTCGGACCTGTCCCACATTGGCCACGCTGTCCAACGCCTCTGCCAAATTTGTGCGCAGTGCAGATTCCACACACAAACGCGATCAGTATCCCGATGCCGGCTCGTGCTTCTCGGAAACTACTCTAATCGACCTCGCTCTGCCCGCTACTACCGCCCTTACTGCATTTCTTCCCTTACTGCGTTTCTTCCCTTACTGCATTTCTTCCACAACAATGATGTCCTTGAGATTGTCCCTTGCCAGACAAGGGTCTAAGTATGCTGTTTCTTCTCAATTATGATTGCCCTATATGGTTGACTGACCGCGGCATAGGGCTTTTACAAGTGCGCCGCGCAGACCGTTCAGCTCCTCGTCCGCTCGGCTCGACTACTCTGATACGATCAAGAACTTGAGGATTAACTCAGATACCAAGGTTCTTTTCCAAGATAAGTGAAAATTTCTTTTTGTGCAACATGTGTTCTGATGGGTGGTGTGCGGGGAATTGATACGGTGATGCACTGGTGTTCACTCTTGGCAAATCTTTCGGATAATCTGCTCGTATCGAGCTGTCGACTTGGAATATGCCATGGTGAATGTTTTAGGTCAATTGGATCTCGTCGTGATGTGTACGTGCTATCGACACCTGGATGTTCTAGTAGCACAACAATTGTGTATCCGGAAGAACTGCCATTAACTGTACTGCGACGTGCTACCCGACACATCACTGGCCAGAACGATTCTCAATTGACCCTGACCTTCAAAGCTGACAGTTTTGTACGATTCACAGGCAAACAGGGTACGTTCCATGCTACGCAGGCTATAGAATATGGAACCAAGGTGTGCTATAACCATTCAGAGAATTACCTTCTATGCGGTCTTTAACGAAATCTAGGTTGTCGGTGGAACCAACCCGAAGAAAGCTGGCCAGACTCACTTGGGCCTTCCTATTTTTGCTACCGTTGAGGAAGGAATTAAGACGACTGGAGGTGTGTGAGATAGAGACAGTGTGGTGGCAGTTCTTCGTCGCTGATTCTTTCCGGTTATAGCCACTGCATCGGCCATTTTCGTCCCTCCGCCCCTTGCGGCTGCGTCTATTGAGGAAGCTATCGCTGCTGAGCTCCCGCTGGTCGTTTGCATCACCGAGGGTATTCCCCAGTAAGTTCATTCGCGTCGCTTGGACGTCGCACTGTCGCTGACGTAGTTGTAGACACGATATGGTCCGCGTCGTCGATATGCTGAAAACCCAGAGCAAGACTCGTCTGGTTGGACCAAACTGTCCCGGCATAATGTAGGCCGCTCCCATATAGTTTTTGTCCTCGAATATGCACAGAGTTAACGAGAATCTAGTGCTCCGGAGCAATGCAAGATTGGAATTATGCCCTCCTACATTCACAAACGTGGCAGAATCGGTATCGTATCGCGATCCGGCACCCTCACCTACGAGGCCGTCAACCAGACCACGAACGTTGGTCTCGGCCAGAGCTTGGTAATAGGTATCGGCGGTGATCCTTTCAGCGGCACAAACTTCATCGACTCCTTAAAGGTCTTCCTTGAAGATGATGAAACTGATGGAATTATCATGATTGGTGAGTAGTGGGGTCATAGTCGCGTGGCTGTGCTATATATGCTAATGAGCCTTACTAGGCGAAATCGGTGGTACCGCTGAGGAGGACGCTGCCGAGTTCCTGAAACAGCACAACCTCACCCGCCCGCAACCCAAGCCTGTGTGCTCGTTCATCGCTGGTGTCTCCGCGCCACCCGGCCGCCGCATGGGACACGCTGGTGCCATTATCTCTGGAGGTAAAGGCGGTGCAAGCTCGAAGATTGCGGCTCTTACCGCTGCTGGCGTTGCAGTTGAGAAGAGTCCTGCTCGTCTCGGGAAGACCCTGTATGAGGAGTTTGTTAAATACGATCTGTGAGCCGTCCCATGCTACGTGTATTTTTGACTGAACGACTAAGAAACTAATGGTGCGTGCAGTTTGTAAAAAACCGGGATCACGACAGCGTCCGGCCCCCACACTGTTTTGGACGATTAGATATGATACACTGTGTATATTGTAACTCGTCCCATTTTCTATGGGGATCGGAACTATTTGTTTTATTTCACGCCGATGATTGTTTGCGTTTAATGTTATGTTCTTTCTTGAAGTCATGATATAGATGAAAGAGAGCTGCATGTGCTGTATATCAATTGAAGTGTTGGCCCATCACCAAATTGACTGCTATATGCCAAGACAACATCGCGATGCTTTGCGGTCTTCCAAGTCACTGACAGGAAATGTCTGTGTATATGATGGATTATATAGCAAAGAAAACGTAATTGTATTGTGAATTGCCGTTGACTCGATTTGTTCGAGAATCGAGTCTCGGCTTCCAGAATCCATTTTTTCGATCCAAGGTCGTCGGCAAATTGTGTGGTGCCTCCTTACCCGGATTTCCAAATGATTGCACGGGACGGTCGGCATCGATCAAACATGCGAAGCTTGTCGACTCGAACGTCAGAACTAACTTCCAAGGCTCAATCTCATATGTTTCAATTGGGCTGACATATCGCCTTGAAGCAATACCTCCAACTACGGAATTAGTCTGTCTCTTATAGTTTCCTCTAGCGAGAATACAGGAACGAAAGATCGCGTCGATTGGCAACATTGGAGATTTAATGTCCGCGTCCAGATTCAGCTGACAAGTTCTATGCAGCAATCTAGATCATAGAATAGTAGTACTGGTGAATGTGATGAGAGATTCAAGACACTCTTTACTCAATCATTCATATTTGACCTTAAGATATCTGCTTTCCGTGGTCGACGATACCTCACTCCACCTCCATTATTGTCATGATTTCAGCAATCCTACTATACAACCAAAAAGGTGAAGTACTCATCTCTCGCCTCTATCGAGATGGTCTCCGCCGCAGTGTCTCTGATCTCTTCCGGATACAAGTCATATCTAACCCCGATGTACGTTTCCCACCGTCCATTTTCGTCTAGATTCAGTTCAGTCTAACGCAGATGCAGGTCCGCTCCCCTGTCCTCACTCTTGGTACCACGACCTTCTGCCATGTCAAGCACGAAAACATATATCTTGTCGCTGTCTCGCGGCAGAACGTTGACGTGGCGCTGGTGTTTGAGTTTTTGTACAAGATCGTGAGTTTGGGGAGATCGTATTTTGGGAAGTTTGATGAGGAGGCGGTGAAGAATAATTTTACGCTTATATATGAGCTTTTAGATGGTATGATTATGTGCATGTCGACGGTTGTGCTAAAGGAAATAGCTAATGGAGCGAATGTAGAGGTGATGGATTTTGGGTATCCGCAGAATACGGAGACAGATACGTTGAAGATGTATATTATGACTGAGGGGGTGCGATCGGAGATACGAGCGGTTAGTGAAATGTCTTACACTTTTTATACAGGATCATACTTACTGTTGGTTGTAGGAGGAATCGTCGAAAATCACAATGCAAGCCACTGGAGCCATGTCCTGGCGCCGAGATGACATCAAATACCGCCGAAACGAAGTCTTCGTCGACGTTTTTGAGGACGTCAATTTACTCATGAGTGCAACCGGCAAGTTACCTTGGCACAATGACTTGCATTATGACCATGCTGATAACATCCGCAGGAACTGTCCTCCGCGCCGATGTCACTGGCCAAATCATGCTCCGTGCCTTCCTCTCCGGCATGCCCGAGTGCAAATTCGGCCTCAACGATAGTCTTCTCATCGACAAAGTTGACGAACCTCACACCAAGAAAACCGCTAAAGCAGCCGCGGGGTCGGTTGCCCTCGAAGACTGCCAATTTCACCAATGCGTCCGTCTCGGCAAATTCGACGCAGATCGCACAATCAGCTTCATTCCTCCGGATGGCGAGTTCGAGCTCATGAAGTATAGGGCGACTGAGAATATTAATTTACCATTCAAGGTGCACGTACTGGTGAATGAAATTGGAAAGTCGAAGGTGGAGTACCAGATTGCGGTGAAGGCGACATTCGGACCAAAATTGTTTGCGTCGAATGTTATTTTGAAGATACCCACCCCGCTCAATACCGCGTCAGTGAGTACAAGGGCTACGCAAGGTAAGGCGAAGTATGAGCCATCGGAGAATGCGATAAATTGGCGAATCGCGCGCTTCACAGGTGGATCGGAGTATGTTTTCTCCGGCGAGGCGGAACTGCTATCGTCAATGACGAAATCGAAGGCATGGTCGAGGCCGCCGGTAGCGATGCAGTTCTCGTTGATGATGTATACGAGCTCAGGGTTACTGGTGCGATATTTGAAGGTGTTTGAGAAGTCTAATTATTCTTCGGTCAAGTGGGTCAGGTATGTGGTACGCGCGGGTAGTTATGAGATTCGGGTAATGCTCCAATTATCTCCTCTGAATTCTCGACACTAACTGTTCTTCCAGTTTTAACGAAGTTGGGATCGATAAACACGTCATTGGAACGATACACGTACAAACTCTCGTTTCGGTTAAAATTCCTCTCTACACGATTGTATGTACAGTACAATATATATTTAACAAATTATACAACCATCATGTATATTACATTAAAATACATAATCCTACTGATACAAGTCGGAAATGCAATGTACCTACATCATCAAGTTGCTGGCATATGCTGGCAGAATGTTAGCGTATTCGCACATTTGACAAATCTTGACGGGACTTACCCATAGGCTTAATATCAGGATGCGGGACGGCATCGTACGTCTTGAATGTAAGCTCGTAGTCATTTTTAATATTGATAACAGCTCCCTTGTTTCCCTGCGAGTCACTAGAGATAAACGATTAGCTTGGTGAAATAGCAACAACCAACACGAGATCAAATAAGTGATGCGCCTACCAATAATTTGGCGCCGAAAACACCGTGATCAATCGCCCGCCATGCTCAATCTCATATCCTCCCATTCTAACCTCGTGACTTCGAATGATGGCCATCAATCCATTGTTCTCACAGAACCGCTTCGTCACGTCAGGACCAAACTGTAATCCGACACCGCGCTTACTCGGACTTCGTCCGGGCTGCGGCTGAGGATCGGTCCATAGCATCTCCATCATGAGTCCACTCTGGCCGGGTTGTTTCTGCCTGAACCGGTCTAGCTTTCGTATATCGTCTAGCGTGATCTTGTCATCTGAGAATAGGCCCCCATGGAGGACAAGGTAGTTATGGCCAATGAGAGTGGCCAGTGGCAATGAGCTAAACGCTTCAGAGAAGATCTTGAAAATCTTCTCCGAGTACTTGGCCTTGCATTCGCCTTCAAATCCATAAACCTTGTTCATCTCGTCCGCCTCATGGTTGCCTCTGTTGAGGAAAAACTTCTTGGGGTAAAGCCACTTATACGAGAACAGGAGTAGCGCTATCTCAGTGGACCAAGATCCGCGATCAACGAAGTCTCCATTGAATAAGTAACTATGCTTCTCAGACGGCGAACCATTGAAGCGAAACAGTTCAAGCAAGTCAAAGAATTGTCCGTGAGTGTCTCCGCAAATAGACAAAATATGCTCATCATCTTCAATGTCGACTTCAACCATTGTGTTTTCCGCCTTGAATATCTTCATGGCTTCGATGATGATGGTAAGTACATACTTCCGATGCAACCTTTTGCCCTGCTTGAACCGCTCAATCATGTTCGTAATGAACTCTAGCGTTATCTGTAGTTTGGGGTACTTGCCATCCGCGGTCTTCTCTGTCGCCGATTCAAGACGCGCGCCATCGTAGGAATCCTCGACAGTCATAGCCTCATAATCGATACTCTCCGATGGCGACGGTTCATCGCCGACTTCAATCGCAGTTTCGAACGCAAGGCGGCGAACAATCTTCTGGCACTCATCTCTCTTCACACGTGCGCTCTTGTCTCCAGGGACACGTTTGACAACGGTAGTGAAATCTTTCAGAGCGTCTTTTGGTCGTAATATAGCGGTGTAGGCTGTTGCTCTGCGGTAGTACGACTTAACATAGTCTGGGTTAATCCTGATAGCTTGCGTTGCGTCGGCAATTGCGGCACCGTAAGCCTCGTCTTTGATATTCGCCTGTTTAGCTCCTGTTGTCAGCTCAATCAAACTCCAGAAATAATTCTGCCCTGAGAACAAACCAACCTGTGCCCGATTCGCCCAATATACTTCTTTTTGCGGGTCCAGCTCAATCGCCTGTGTATACAGTTCAATTGCGAGCGAGTAGTTCCCTTTCGAGAGCACTTTATTCGCCTCGTCCTTAATCTTCGCTGCCTTCTCTTGGTCAGCCTTCGTGGGTGGCGGTCGCGGGATATGTTCCTTTGAGTCCTCTACGCTCGAAATACTCTCATTGTCCGTGTTGCTCGCGATGCTAGCAATACTGGTGCTATCGTCAGTGTCCATTGATGATGCTACGATGCTGGTCTTGTCGAGGTCCTTTGCGAGAACGTCGAGAGTCGATCGCTGGAGTTCTTCGGGCGTTGTTATAGACATTGCCTAGCACCAGCTTTCGAGCTTGCAGTCTAGAGTTACGACTTACCAAAGGTCGGGTATACCAGGAGCAGCTTTGCCTCGATATGTTAAATTGGATAATGTCGAATTGTGGGAAGAACCTGTCATGATAGTATGGAAGCTTATTTCCAGGCAAAAACTCAAATTCAAGAATGTACGGGGTAAACGTAGAACGCTTAGCGCGTTTATGCCTTAAGCACACGACGTATGTCAGACACAGCATAATTACAACGAAATTGCACAATTAGAGTTTATCACAGGCTCAGTTGGCCAAGCTTGTGTCGATTTGCCCGCACTAGACGTTCTAACTTAATCCGTTAGGTGTGAAAACGAGTTAGGATATATACATAATCATTATATGATATTATACCACATAGCTTCTCTTCCAAAACAATAAAACATAATAGCAAACATGCAACAAGTATACGCCCGGGACAACAACAACAAAAATACACCAATCAAACAACCGAAAACAAATAAACCCAAGCTATTAATACCAGGCTAGTCAAAGACTACCCAAATTCTGATTAGACCAATAAGAAAATTATAAAATGTACAGGGTTATGCATTAGATATGTAAGATCGGAGACTCCAGATAAATGACACGCGAAAGAGTAAAAGAAAAACCTATCATATACAGATTCAAATACCGGTCTTGGAATTGGCCAACTTCTTGCGGTTCTCAAGTTTGAGGTTCTGCTTTTCATCGGCGTATTTTTTACGCCTGACGTTGCTGACCGTGTGATCGTTGTCTTCCGCTGGACTAAGCGGCGCGTTATCGGTTTCATAATTCTTCTTGGGTTTGCAAACGCGGTTGCTCTCGGGTTGCTCGTCTTCGACAGGAGTGATAGCAGTCACTGTACTCTCGTCGTCACCGTCTTCTTTGTCGTGATCATTTTCCGCATCTAGATTCGTGGTTAGTATATATCCGCGTTATGGACAGAACCAAAAGCAAGCTACCTTCGCCCTGCATATCCACATCAACATCGTCTTCCCCATCCTCACCTGCTCCAAAATCGACCGCATCCTCTTCATCGTCATTGTCCGTACCAAAGTCGTCTTCGTCATCACCGTCATCATCGGCATCCTCGTACCAGAAATCGTCGTCCATCATGTCTTTCTCGTTAACTGGGACCTTGTATACTTCTATCTCTGGCATTTTGAAGCCTTCAGGGATATCTTGCTTCGAACTTTCGACTTGCCCTGCAGTAAGGAGTAAGTTTGTGATCAAATAGTAACGAAACTGAGAACTTGCGTTTAGCGATTCTGTTATATTGCTCTCGGTCATTACGCCATGACACCGCCGCGTCAACGTTAGCTGCTGAATCCGGATTTGGATCTTCTAATAATGAGACTATTGAAACCAATACAGACTCGACACTCTAAATTGTGATTAGCAACTCGCTCTATGCTTGTAAATCACAATAGGCGATTGTCGTACTTGAGCTGGACTCCAGCGCTCCTACATAACACATTGTTAGGTTCAGTCTAGGACTAACATGCGTGCTATATAAAGCTTACATACCGATGGCGCTTCACCCGACGTCTCGTCTTCGCCAGGATGCAGGATTGAAATACACAATTTGCCGTCCTTATAAATATTAGGGTGGAAGAATGGACGGAGGAATCGGAAGGTAGGTGGGTTGAATGGGTAGTCGTACGGAAATCTCATTTCAGCCTATTGTGCGGAAGTCGTGATCAGTGTGATTGTTCACGACGTGTATTAAGCCAAAGAGTGAGGCATATTGAAGTACCTTGAAGTAGCCACCGTAGTAGATAGAATCTCTATTAAGGACCATAACGGCAACATTCCTGGCGAAGTAAATGTTAGTCACATTGCTGAACCATCGAAGTGGCAATACCCAACGGGGAAGGCTGAGGCGGCTACACTAACCAGACGTAGATATTTCCGTCCTTGAGCTGTAGAAGTCGCATTAGCTTTAAAACTCGTCCAGTTTGTCCTACGAAGCATACCTCGATACTGAACGCTGGCATCGAGCGTTTCGGATCGATAAGCTCTTTATATTGCTTAAGTAGTAATGTTGCACTGCCTGACTTTGACATGTTCACTGACTCGCAGAAGGAAAAGCTGAGATCTGAGCGGTAACTGACCCCCTCTAAGTGATTCTATTGCTCAAATAATGGCACTATTATGTCTAGTGAAGTAACAAGAACAGATGCGAATGCGTCAGGAAGGGCCGCGGGTCGAGCTTGGAACTGCACGACGTTGGGACCGCAGCTCGTGGAATGAAACTCTTCGTCTCCGGTGCCACCGCAAACTTGCCGAGAAACTTCATTTCCCAGAAACCGAACCCTGCTGGTGGTCATTACAGAAACGTATACTTAGTTATATGATATAGCACGCTGTACATCGATAATAACTGCTTTGATCGCAATCGAATTCAGCAAAATGCCTAAGATAAGTATTTGATTTCATATTTTGCATTTGTCTTCATATGCTAACTTCCAGGTTCTACTATTTCTGCGATTACTGCGATGGTATGTGGCATACATTTCTCCATCCCATCTTCAAATTCATCAACATCAACATCAAACTGATCAAATTCTCGTCTAGTGTACCTTACGCATGATTCGATCAGTGTCAGACGAGCTCACAATAGCGGACGGAATCATATAAAGAATGTGATTGACTACTACCAACGTAAGCATGCTTGTTAAAATTCATTGTCTCTCCTCAATACAACATATTCACGTCTGCTATAGAAATCAGTCAAGAGCAAGCGCAGGCTATCATTGATTCTATCACCAGTCAATACTCAGATGGCCAAACGGGCCCACAAACAGCAAAATCATTACCGTATCAATTCCCGACGGGTGTGCAGATCCCGCCACCACCAATCGTCCCGGGCATGCCCATACCACCACCTGGCAGTCTGCCCATCCCCATGCTTGGGAACTTCCCCGTGCCACCATCTGGAACTCTACCGATGCCGCCAATGGGCAACATGCCGATGCCGTCCGCTCCTGGTGGCATGCTCAATATGCCTCCGATGCCAATGGGAAACTTTTCAATTCCCCCACCCGGTGGTTTGCCAATTCCTCCTCCTAATGGGCTTCCATTCCCTCCACCGGGAGGTATGCACATGCCACCTGCAGGAACGTTACCTCAGCAGCAGCAACAGAAGCAGAATCAGCCGCAGCAGCATTTTCAACAGAGATGGTGAAATGGAACATTGTGGGACCTGAGTGAGCCTTAGCATGTATAGGAGAAAGTGCCAAGGGCCACTGGCGTTGCCTCCTCTGTCTCGATATTTTGAGGAGAGATATGCTGTGAGGTAGTATTACGAAGAATTACCTTAAATGAGTGGAGCTATCGCTCAACCTAATAGGATACGACGTTCCAAAATTGTATGTACAATCGATATGATAAATTAGTCGTGCGGAGAATATGCTGTTACAGCTTTAATTTAGTGAATCTATGGATTAAAGGAGTTCTTTTGTACTGTGGTTTGAGCTTTTGTACTTTACGAATTTGTAGGCTAATACAAGTAGTTCGACTATGTCAATTGATAGCACTCTATTTCGAGACATCTTCCGAGTAGAAGGTTCTATTCATAATAATTTACAGATTGTGGTAAGCAATGAAAATCTGAAGATATGGGCGCCGCATATAGTTGAATCGGGAACGCCTGCAGCGCCGGCCGGAAGGAAATTCCCTTGCCCAGGTCACATGATTGAATCGACGAATATATGTCGGAATTAAGTTTTTGCGAGGTCACGAAAACAAATCTCCAGCTAAACTTTTCTAGCAAGGCATTTTATTTCCCCGCAAATGTCAGTCAGCAGCACTAGCGTAAACGTTATTTTTGCCATTCCTGATTCAATGATGCTCTCCGGCAGAAGTTCATCCCAGAGATTTACGTCTGAGACGAAAACAAATAAAGTACTCTGATCGCATTTTCGATTTAACAGAATAGTTAATCGTTAAGTAAAGTTAGAGCTATATCCACAGAAAGTGCAATGGTAAAATGAAGCACGAGCAAATTATGTGCACTTCCACAAATGAGTTCACAAAATCAGGTGTCAAAAATCAAATGCACAACCTTATCTAACAAATTAAAACGAATAACACCATCGATCCAAATGCACAACCTTATCTAACAAATTAAAACGAATAACACCATCGATCCGAAGATTATCCATTAATCGTCATAATAGAAAATAAGACCAAAATCACCAAATAATTGCTAATTGTTCTTTTCAAACAGCAACATGTTTCGCGCCTTTGAAGAATCTCAATATTTTTATGCTCTTCTTTCTCTGCGTCTTTCTCTGCGTCTTTCCGGATCCATCTCCCGTGGTGCTGCCCGTCCTACTCTCTTCTCTCGTGCCACCGCCTAAATGGCTCGCATTTGCTGCTGAGGCACGGCGTTGTGCATCTATTGCCTCTTCTGGGCCAGTGCTCAAAAAGAACGCCAAATCGCTATTCCCGCGGGCAACGGACACATCCAACCTGGCCTCCCGCGGTGTAGGATTTGTACTTCGGACCGACCCGATGCCGCTGACGCCGCCGACGAGACTACTGATGCTGGTAGAGCTGCTGTTTGTCGTGCCGATGGCGACATTCTCGATCGGGTAGCTTCTGCCGTGGTCCGGAAAAGACTTTGCCTGCTTAGGCAACTTCTTAGCGGAAGAAGGCCGCGTCGATTCCCGAGCTGTCGACGTCGCAGACACGAGTGGAACCCGACCAGATCCTAATTCAGGTTTCGCATTCGATCCGCTTATAATTCCCGAAAACCCTAAACGATTCATGATCGATGTCTTCCGCTTCGCCTGCCCTTCGCCAGCCGCCGGAGGATGATGAAAACGGTCTCCAAAAACCCGCGAGTCATTCTTGTAATGCGCCTCATCATCTACGACGGCATTATAATTACGCTCCAAGTCTTTTTCCGACTCTTGTCGGCGTGGCTCGCGGGGAGAGCTGCGGAGGAAATTTAGTAACTCACCGTTATCACCCGAAGTCTCTTTTTCGTTCCGTGGGATGAATTTCTGTTTCATTGGATAAGACTTCGTGCGGTGTAGGTCCGGACGGCCACCGTTGCGGGAATCGGAATCTGGTAGTGTCGAAGAGGTCGGCGACGGATTTTGAGGTGACGATGACGTGTATGAAGATGAAGGTGACTTTGGTTGCAGACGTCGCAGCGTTGCACTGCGTACCGTAGAAATCGGATTACTGGTTGTTGAAGTCATATTATCCGCCGCGGTCCCTTGCTGACTGGAAAGCGATCCTGACGACGAAGATTTTGTTGTCGATGTCGCCTTCTCCGGAATATTCATTACTGACCTCACACTTCCAGAGCTGGGGCTGCGGGTTGCAGTTGGTGAAGGCATGAGGCCCGAGGTAGAACCCAGTACTGATGGGCGTTTCGAGTCGATCCCGTAGAATGGCTAAAATATAGTCAGAGATTAGCACATTAAGTCGGAGCAACTTCTTCCTTGTAGTGATACCTTCGCCTCGCGGAGCCTGTCCGGCGTAAGATTAAGCTTGTACGTGATATCACTCTTTAGCAGTCTCTCAAACGTTATGTGTTCCAGCTCTCTTTCGGGCCCTACTAGGCTATCTTCGCCGTGTGCCGCAGTAGTATTTGCGCTATCGCCTTCACCATCATCAAATCGCTGATTCGAAATCCAGATATACTTCCTAACCTTCTCCGAGGGCACCGTTGTTCCAAATCCAGGGACCGCTTCCGTTGCAAGAGGAGCGTGTCCGCGTTTAATAATCGTTGAGAAACTCGCAGAATGCCGTCTATTCGACATAGATGACGACGCGCTCCTTCCGCTCGTGCCTTCGCCGTTCTCCGTGGCGTTGTATGACGGAGGCGCAGATGCCAACAGGATAACCGGCGCATCGTCAAAATCGGACGAGGCCATATTAATCGCCGACTCAGGCCGCCGCTTGGTTCTGTTTCGATTGTCGTCGTCGAGATCGTCCGTCGCGGTGTTGCATAATGTGTCGCTGTCCTCGTAGCTCGCGGTTGCCGTCATGACGGTGTCAGTGTCCGCGTCGAGGTAATTATCCTGCTCCTCTCCTTCGTCGGTGATGTAGTCGAGTTTCGTGCGGTTGAAGTAATATGAGTTGGGTGATGTGGGATGAAGGGAAGATAATTCAGGGGAACTAGTGGATGAGAAGTCAGCGGTGCCGTTATCGTAGACTGCACCTTTGCTCTCGGCGACAGCCGTGGGGCTTGGCTGTGAGGACGTAGGCTCGTGTTCGAGAGAAATGTCTGTCATAATTTTGTCCAGAATTTCAGTAGAATAATCTGCTTCGTTGACGAGAGATGATTCTCCACCCACGGCGCTAGTGTCTGTAGTATTCTCGTTTGGTTGACCTTCTACCTTACGAGTAGTCACCTTTTGGGCCACTGACGGCTCAATAGCAGATGAAGACTTTGACGCAAAAGATTCTTGCATTGAGAACCGTTGACCGTTATAACTCCAAGGGCGCGATTTTCGTCGTTCCTATTCAATAAGCCAGCGCCAGAAACAAAGAAGCAATTAACTCACCTGAATAATCGCAGGGGTAACCGGTAATGTCATTGGACCAGGTTCGTCGGTAGCAAGTCTTCCACGGACCGGTGTAGATACTTCAGCTCTATCGTTCTCTAAGTCCTGTTGCGCCGATTTACCATTTGCCATATCAGCATGCCCCTGAGGTCCAACAGTCACAATCTCTTCGAAGTTCTGTGTGCCTTCCAACGAATCTGTATGGCTAACAACGGGGCTGATTGCTGGAGACGTCGCAGCGTACGGAATATCCCTCCCCCTCTTCCTCCACTGTCTCCAGACCCTCCCCACCTGCGGATCTAGTGCCAATTTATCGACATCATCCTCTTCCAATACAATCAAGCCCGTCGCCCGCCTCTGCGTGGCCGCAGAAACAAGATATCTGCTCAAGGAGGCCCTCCCTGCGACGAGCAACATATGTTCTGCAATAAATTCCAACACGGCCGTCAAGAAAATCGTCGCAATCGGCGACACCATATCTTGCATATCAGCGGCACTGTCGCCAGGAGAGAAAAGATTCCGCTGTTCAGGGGTATAGTGCAGCACGTCCGCTTCCTCCAGGTTCCCAAGCGACGAGTACACCATACATCGCATCCGCGCCATCCGCCACGCGTCTTCGCAATCAAATCTGGTGTCGGTTTGCACAGCGGAGACGCCTAGCAAGGCGATCTCCTCCTCCGGCGTGCGAATGTAGGTTCGCAACTCGGCTTCGCCTTCCGCGATGGCGTCATGGGCGAGCTGGTTCTTCAGGGCAAGCCGTACTGCGTTCCGCAATGGGTCAATTAGCGGGGAGCGCGCACGCGACAGGAACAGAAATAAAAGGTGGTCGAGGAACGCATTGAGCTTTGCGAGAGCAGCAGGATGTGGCGGCAGGACGGAGAGTGCATGGGCGTGAAGAATAGAATCTGAGGCGAGGACGGCCGACGCGGCGTCGGGAGCAATGTATACTGGATCGAGGGCTGGCGCTGCCGGAGATGTCGGTATAGGACTCGGAGCAGGGGACATCGATGCGGAGAGGGGTGGGGCTTTCGTGGCGGCCATATTGCGAGAAGCGACTCCCTAGAACACGTGCACCTCCACACGTACGAGAACAGTGACAGAAATGGCAGCGACAAAAGCGCGCAGCGTGCACTTGCTGCCGAATAATGGGCCCGATCAGTCGGAGCGCGATATCTGCGGAATGGACGAAATTGTAGGGGATCGAGAGAGGGACCTCGTGAAGTCGCTGGTGAATCGGCGTTTAGTTGGGCGGGATTTGGTCTTTCCTTGCGTTGCATGCTGGGCTCGCCAGCGAAAAACCAAACCGGTCACGCTTAGTCTACACATACAAAGCGCCGCAGCTCACAAGCAGTCGCGTTACCTACCACAAACTGAGATCTCAATAAGGCGATCTGTGATCGGCGCCTACTCAGTTAACATTGGCTTACTAGTCGTCATATCTCGTGCTGAGGTCCCGATCCCTAAGCTCTATTATACCACTACTATAATCGGGGATTCGGCATGGGGCTCGGCGGGGCTCGCCATCCTCGCAGTCGGCACTTAAGATCCGTGTGGCCAACCATAGATTTATCCGATGATCAGCGCTCTTGTGACACGGTGCCACCCTGCGGCAACAACCCTGCAACATACTAAGTTGTGATCCGTCACGTGCGGCATCCCGCGGGTCATTAGGTATCGCAGTTCTCGCGAGAACGTTTTTTGAGAACTTTCATACTTTTTAGGGATAGCGTGACATTAGCTTCCGTACTTGAACGTTGTCGCGGCTCCCCCCCCACATGGGCGGCAGACAAAGGTGTACGAGAAGTAACTGAAAGTCAAGGGTCCGGGAAAGTACTATGTACGCAGTTGCGAGTATGAAATGTCACAAAATACTGGGTCAGAATGTCAACGTTATTAGGATGATGATCGCAGAGGCCATCACGGGTAATGTACGATACCATACTGTACATGCATAGTGTGAGGCCTAAGCAAAGTATCCATGATAATATGATGCTCCCAATTCATCGGCCCACCATTATTCGAACTCAGAACTCTCGTGCATTGGTTGCAAGCATCTTCTCCATATTTAGTTCCCGAGGTATTTAATTTTACGACTCACTGGTTTGTGAGTGTGATGATATCTGGTATTTGGCATGACAGTTAGCAGTGACTTAGAACTAAGAGCGCCAAAGAGATTTTAGGCGTAATTTATATTCGTTGGCCAATAAACTCATAATGGTGAAACCGTGAGCCCCATGCGTATATGAGGTTGCGGTAATTCTTTACTTCGGCCACTGTATAGGTCGTACAGTATTTAGGGCATATTCGCGTGTCGAGGCGATCACGGAGTTGATGCCAATCTGCATCCATAAGAATTTCACGCCAATGAATGACCTTTAGATATATAGTAGTCAAGTATAGATAATGGAATACCATTAGGGCAAAGTTAAGCAAATAAGAGAACTTGCTAAGGTGATCCGTTAATTTAGTTCAATATCGGTAAACATGCACTCCATATGTGCGTGGAAAGAGATCGTACTCGACGCACAGTTCCCTAAAACACGAACAGTTCCCTAGGAATACTAATAGTGCAGTCGAAGTAATCTGAGCCTTCAGCTCGCTTCCTCATGTGGAATATATTGGAAGGTGATTGCACACTGCTGCATTCCCAGTTGAATGTCGACATGCACAATAGAAGACATTCAAAAGCGGGTAATAATAGCTAAGGAATCTGTATTAAGCGTCGCTGCTAAATTGACAATTCAAATCATCGTTATCTCATAGCCGTGACACATCAGATAAAATTCTTGCGCACACTTAGACATCTGGACGATGTGTAAAACAGTAGATCACACAATATTAAATTATTAAAGCCTTAGCTAGATGCCGTAAGATTATTAGTACTGGTCAATACGTGAAACATCCTGCCCTCAGAAGAAAGAAGCATTTTAATTCAGAGCATCATCACAATCATGTATATCATGTGCAGGCTTCAAGACATATTAGAACACAAAGCTAGGCAGTATATTAGCAACAATGAGCCACATCAAATGATTTCGCGTCGATCAACCATTCGAGTAACAAGTGCCGAATGCAGCTAACGCTACGCCCACGCGTTGAAGTAATGAATTCAAAATAGAGACCTTCCATGTGCTCAAACTGTTAACAGGTAAAGCGTACTGGCGCAGGTTTGCCGGTTGCAGAGATGCTAGCTACAATTGCTGAGGAGTCCAAAAAGAAGCTGTCCCCGGTCTGATCACCAGGAAAAACAAGTAGGGAGGAGGCAATATACGCCGAACACGTCACAACAATCACACATCGCAAAGTCCCAAATCACATACGTACTACATTCAACCGGCGTACCCAAGCGCTTTGCTGGATCGCTTACTCCGACCGTCTCTATCACTCACCGCATAAACATCTCCTCCTTCCACTTACTTCACCAGCATCATAGGATATCCTCGGCCTCAAATTCCTTCATTTGGTCTAATTCCTGATCAGCATTTATTCGGGATGACTACGGCGAGAGAACCAAGTATGTATAACCATCTAATCCCGTGATCTTGTCGCAATTTCCAACCTCCTCTAGTTCACATCACTCTTACTCCCTTCTCCTCCCCTGAAGACCTTCCCCCAATGGGCGAGTGCCACACCATCACAAACCCCATTATCAGAAAGTTCGTCATCTGGCCCAACAACCCCAACTTGTCATACATCGTCCTTGGCCGCTCCTCCCACAATCTCTCCAAGCACTTGACCCCCGCCTCTACAAATGCGTACTTCGACTCCCCTAACGTCTCTCGCCACCACGCAACCATCTATGTCGACCCCAGCGTCCCAACCTCTGTCCGCATCCGCGACACTGGGTCCCTCCATGGGACGTATCGCCGGGCAGAGCGAATCCCCAACCAGGGAATCGAACTGCACGACCAGGACGTGATTGCGCTCGGCACGAAGATCATGCATGAGGGCGCGGTGGTACCACCGCAATTGGTGAAGGTAACAATTGAGCCGTCTTCTAATGTGGGTGAGGATACGTCTGCGTCGCTGAAGTCGTTGAAGTCGCCGAAGAAGGGATTCGGGTATTGCGAGTATACGTCAGAGTCTGACGCGGAGATGACGGCGACCGGCTTGAAATGTGCGTCACCTCCAATGGCGGTGGATCACGGGACGCCAAACGGGGAAATGGCGAGGGATACAAAGGAGAGTGGGGCACAGGGGGAGTGGCTCCCCCGGTGGGCGCTTATCGAGAAACTCCGAGATCTGAAGAACGACGCGGACGACAAGAGCGATAGCGATGCGGCGGGTCTGCCGCTGTACGAGAAGAAAGTACGTGGCACCTTCATGCAGATGCTAAAATATCAAAGCCGGATGTTTGGCGAGCGAGCCCCCGGGACTGAGAATCACTTAGATGCGTCGCCAGCTTATAGTGATGGGACGCGGCCCTCTTCTGAAGACTTTGACAGATTGATGGAGGAAAAGGCCACGATTGCCGATAAGATCATCGAGAACAGGGTGCTGCGCGACACGCGCAACGCAAGCCATGCCCACCACTTCGATATAGTAGCTGAGAGTGAAGCCGAGGCTAACAGTGTTTGCGAGCTCCTCGCGCGTAGAGAAGAACTTGAGGGCAAGGCCGCAATTAAGTCAGTGATTAAGGATCGAGTTCGCGAATGGATCAATCCGTGGTTTCCGAGGTTTTCGAGGGTTGCTACTGAGGAGAACAAGTACATCAAAGTTGAAGGTGAAGCGACATTGCTGCAGGATGAGGTGGCGGCTGCGACTTGTGGGCCGGTTCTTGATGAGAAGAAAGACTTGATCGAGACGATGGATATCATCGATCTGGACGAGGTTCCCACTAGTCCTTCAATCAAGAATTCTGAGATCTTTCTGATCCCCGAAGAGTGTTCTGAGGAACACATGGTCGAAGTCGAAGAGGGTGTTAAGACCGTTACTGCAGAGGAATCGTCAAATCCTGCCAGCAAGGAGGCATCCTTGGGGAACATCGATGCTACTCAACAAGCAGATGCTTATGTGAAAAATAATGGCGAAGAGGCGATAAGACCAAGAAAGCGCAAGTTGTCTGAACTGCATGATGATGGGGTCGACCTCAACGTCGTCGCGCTGCAAGACGATCCGGCGGGTGAAATTATCACCGATGATGTCTTTGCCTCCTGCGCTGTGCCGTTTACCCCTCGTCACAATGCTCGCACATTCTGCTCTCATCTCCCATTCATTTCCAAGCGCCGTCGTCTCAATACGTATTCCTCAGAATCCTCGTCCTCGTCTCCATCTTCGCATATATCTGCGCCTGTCGGCAAGTACGTCGCTGCGACCGCAGTAGGCGTCGTCCTCGGCAGCGTCGGCACCTTCGCAGCCCTGCTATCCTCTGCCGCCGACGATATATGATCATTGAAGAAACTTTGGACAGTGGATTACGAATATGTTTGGGTCGACTTGTGTGGGAGAGTGTATGCTCGTTATCTGAAGCGATTTGTTATATTTTATTGGGTTTATGTCAATATTGTCGGACTTGTTTGACGGTAAGTTTTATGGTGTGGTTATGTCTTTGATCTGGGTTAATGTGTTTCGGTTACGGTTACTGGAGTAACATGCGTATTTGTGTATTTTGCGTTGGGGTATCGAGCAATTGTGAGTAATTTAGTTAGTTAATGGATATCTTTGCTTTGAGTATGCTCTTCTACATGGCGTTCGCAGTCATGAGAGACCATCCTATTGAGCGCACTGCCCATGGCCGCAGCACCGGAGATTGCTCGGTAGGGAAAACATGGAGATATTTAGCGGCATTTGACAGAGAAAGTCTTTGATGCGGCGGGGTGCCGAGTAGAAGGACCCGGAAGAGCGCAGCTCGCTTATAGGCGGCCAAGCCCAACTTCCCAGACTCGAAGAGGAACCACAGCAATGTTCACAATGGTCATTTGCGTCAAGGAAAAGCGGTTATGAACGGGTTATCCAGGGCGAAAGTGGACTCTATGAGCTGATTGGTGGTCCAAGCCGAGATCCGCTGGCGTCCTGGACAATTGCCGCGCCAGTGCGAGATCACTGCGTGGTACTTCACGCCGGTTGAGGACAATACGGTGAACGAAGAAATCGACTATTGACGACTGGCAAATAGTCTATTAGGGAGTTTCTTGTGGCCCAAGGGTACTGGCAAGGTAGCACATGTAGCGCTAATGGCGGTGCAATGGGGAGACCAACTTTCGGATAAAGGATTGTCGGCGAAAGCTAGATTGACTTGGAGTTGCCCTGGAGTCCTCTCTTGTGGAAGGCTTGAGGTGTGGCTGGCCCTTGTACTCTTCGTCCAAGTATCAGATAGCCGCGTCCGACGTCATTCTGAGTTCACCTGTCCCACTAACCGCTCATGGAAGCTCGTTGTCGCGTTGCCTGGATCCTACACGTTGGGGATTGGCACCGCTTGCGTAAACATTACTCTTAAACGCACGTCACAAATGCCTCTCTCGCGCGAGGGCTTTGTGCACAACAAACGGACCGGCGGACGGTGGCTGCGGCCCAACCAGCGTGGGTGGTAGTATTAGCGTGCATTAGTTGCAGCACTAGCGAGTACTGAGGGCGTAAGTGTTCGTTTTCGGGCTAAGACTCAATTTGCGTGGAGCTAAATTTGTTGATCTCCCCTGTTCAAAAACTCAATTGCTCGTGTCGGGGAATTTTTTGCGAGCAGTTGGGAGTTGTTGGATATCAAGTGTTCTTCCAACGTTAGCACACTCACCCTATTGGAAGCCTTTTACTAATTAAATAAACGAATTTAGTGTTATCGATATTTTATCTGTTTTTGATCTCCATTATGTCGATGGGCGACGAGTCCGCCCGAGGCCACAGGGTACTCTGCACCTCTACGTTAAGAGTACCGAATTGCGTTTGATAGTTTCAGTCGTGGCTTCGTTTTCACCGCGGTACGACTCCCAACACAAAACCTTGGTCGACGACTCCGACAACGAGTACTACTAATGGGCGACTCCTGAAAAAATATTTATATATACACCTTGCCTTGGGTTCCTCTCGTCATATGCCTTCGCCGACGATGTCTACCGAATTCGACCGAGACAAGACTCTGCACCCGACGCATATCCGAGGCGAGCCCGAGAATGTGTACTTCGCTGCGCACGAGGACCTCGATCTCGAGGACATCCCCGAACCTGACCCGGAGAAGCTTTCGCGCATCTACCGGTTCGTCTTTCTCTGTAGCGTGCGAGAAATCTTGCTAACAATTGTGCAGGAAGCTGGACTTAAGAATCATTCCTGGTATGTATATTCTATCGTTGTTTTGTCACTCGCTGACTATCGCAGCTTTATGGTGTCTCTACTTCCTCACCTCCGCTATCCGATCCAACGTTGGTCTTGCCCTCACAATGAACTCAGCTAGTGGACACAATCTTATTCAGTACCTTGGCCTCACTTCGCATGATACCTCGCTCGGTCTCGCACTGTACTACGTCGGTTACGTCCTTTTCGATGTGCCTTTCAACATCATTATGACGCGTATTGCGCCTCACGCCTGGCTGAGTCGTAACGTCACGACAATTGGTATCATTGGGGCTTGCATGGCGGCGATGAGGGCTCCATGGAGTTTCATGTAGGTTACTGGCAGGCATTGGTATCGATCAGGACTTCACGCATCTTAACGTCTGTACAGTCTCCTTCGACTCATCCTGGGTATCATGACCGCCGGCCTATGGCCTGGTATGGCCTACTACCTCACCCTCTGGTACCCGCCACACCGCTGCGCGCAGCGTATCGGCTTCTACTTTACTGCCGCTCAGATCTCCGCTGCGGTTGTAGGTCTTGTGTCTGCTGGCTTCCAGTTCATGGACATGGACGGCGGTCTCACTGGTTTTTCGTGGATGTTCCTCCTTTACGGTCTCGTCACCATCGTCGTCGGAATCTCGCTTCTGTGGTGGATCCCTGACCGTCCAACTCTCAAGCCCAAGCCCCGCACAGGCTGGCGCAGGCTCATTCCCGACCAGAAGCCCGTTCTCAGCGCCGACGAAGCGAAGCTACATTACGCAGACATGAAGGCAACATATATCGCTCACAAGTGGACCGCTCGTGATCTGTGGAGGGTCATTATCGACGTCCGTCTCTATCCACTCACGATCATGTATTTTGGTGTCGTCGGTACCGGAATCGGCCTCCAGAACTTCGCGACCGTCATAATCAAGAGCATCAATCCGCACCTTACTTCCGTCCAGCTCAGTTTACTCTCCGCGCCTATCTGGATCTGCGATCTGATTGGCATCCTCATCGTCACGACCCTTTCTGACAAGTTCCACAACCACCGTGCCGTCTTTTTCTCCAGCCCCTGCCTCGTCATCATTGCGGGCCTTATCGTCACAACGTATGCGCCACACTCCTGGCCCCGCTACGTCGGCCTCCTTATCACCGGGTTTGGCCTAGGCCCCACCGTACCCATCTGCATGACCTGGACCGCCGAGATCTTCCAGCCCCGGCACGGCGAGGTTGGCACCGCCGTCGCGACTGCAGTGGTATCTGGATTAGGAAATTTGGGATCCGTCACGACTACCTATGCGCTGTACAGTGGCTGGCCTGCTGATATTAAGAATGGATATAAGAACAGTAACATGGTGATGTTGGCGATGGTGGGCGGAAGTATCCTGGCTGCTGGTGCAAGTTCGCTATTGCGACGCTTGTTGGGAGATCCCATGTCGAAGGAGGCACAGATGGAGCAGCAGCATCAAATGCGGAATGTGAAGAGGGTAGACGAGGAGGAATAGATGGTGGTAGTATAGAGAACGGAGACTAAGATATAGAGACTGCAAAAAAGTAGTTAAGGTCTTTGTATATACTTTTTCATTTTCCAGCATGTGTACTTTTAATATCACATTAATTTAATTTTTTGATTATCAAATTTGTTCGTGCATCTAGTAGGAGTGGACACGAATACAATTTTCTCTAATCTCTATTCGCATAATTTAAAATCCAATGAGCGAACACGAATGGAGCCTTGACGGTGGCGGTGGTGGGGTGGTAGTTGTGGTGTTGTTGGCGGATACACAATGTGTGTGCAACGGTTTTCGTTCCGTGCGCCGATGAATGATTCGTGCCTTTCCGACATGTCGACGGAAACAATTCGACGTCTTGAGATACGATGGAGATATTTCTTTATGTGGGACCCGGGTCATCGAAGGGCCTGGACCTTATGTGACACCCGTGTAGACGGTAGTTCCTAAGTGATTCATTGTACCAAGGCAGATGTAAACGGTATTTCATCTATATTCTCCAAGGAGTTGGTATAGTGAGATAATAATTATGCGATGTTGAGTTTCAGCCGCTGAGGTTGTGACTAATAAGGAACATGCTGCATTCACATACGACTAGGAGTCAGCATAAAGTATACGAAATGTGACTTGCTAAGGCCTTAGTTTGCGCTGTCATGTCCATTGACATTGCGCTGTAGTAGTACTGGGGGTTTAACGTGGTATCAGACATTATTATAATCAAGAGACACCGGTGAAGTCTTACGGTATGTCAATGAGTAAAAATTATGAAGCGGATAGTGAAATCAAAGAAGTGGACATAAGTTATTAACGATCCAGTGTCAAATTAATAATTATTCGAGATTGAAGATCGCAACTTTCAATTGGGCAGCGGTGTGTCTCAAGACGCATTAAAACGTAAATGAGAGTCTGTATCAATTATTTAGGTACTATGCTCTAAATTTGTAAGGAAGCAGCAACTGAGAGAAAACGATATTGCAGCAAGCCAACGACGATACACCAGCCCCAAAACACAGCTGCTTCCGGATGTATTTCCTTTGTTTGATATATAGTGGCGAGATACGTTCAGAATAAAAGCACTATTCACTGAATGACTGTAATCGCTCTACTCAAAAAGACGTGCTGTCTTCAAAAAGGACGTGCTGTCTGACGGACATTCTCATAATGTGAATTTCATTAGTGTTTCCAGTTGAAATTAGCATTATTGACGACCCGAAAGCGACATGTCTGGTGAGCAAGCATTTCATTCGGACGTATGGACAAAACAATTGTTCTCTAACAGGTGGCGGAGAATATAACTGCAGATATTTGGTTCCCATGAGTGCTCCACCGAGCAAGATACCAGCAAGCTCCACTCTTCATCTGGTGACTGCTCATACAATAGTCCTGGCAGTGTAGTTTACTTGGTTGTCCAAGTTAGAAGCCAAATTTGGAGAGGGCTTTTTATCTGCACCACAAAATGCTGTAGTTTCGGACTATGCCGTTCTGGCGAATTCATAAACAGGGGAAAGTGTCTTATGATGCGGTTGAGTTAAGATTTAAAAAAAGGAACGTACTGCGGGTTACTGAGGCAATCGTGTAGAATAAGGTTCATATGTACGCCAATTCGTCTCATAGCTTGAAGCTTATCTATTAAACGACATACGTCAATACTCAATTAAGACTCATCGCCTGAACGACTTCAAAATCTGAAATTTTTCAAAGCGGGCGGGATATTAAGCAAGACTAACAGCCCCAGAGAGCGTTGTCATTGAAACTTTCTTTTATGCCATTCATTTCCACTCGTGTATTTCGTCTGCTTGCTTCCCCTCGCTATACGTCTTCGTTAAGTTTAGATTCCGTGTGTTCTCTCAGCTCACTCGGTCGCGGCACTACTGCACATTTTACCCCTACATCCAACATGTCCACCGTCGCTGCACCCTCCAGCTCCGACCTGGAGGTGATCACCACCCGTCTCGAGGACCTCGGCATCTCGTCGCCTGTCCTCTATGGCTTCCCTCAGGCCAACCTTACCGGCAACCCGTTTGATGTGTTCCGCGCCTACATCAGCAGGGAACTCTCTACCATCGTCGATGTCTCCGAGGACCTCATCGTCCCCGCGCTCGAGTGGACCCAGACACCTGACCGAGGCGACCTCGTCCTTGCTGTCCCACGTCTCAGAGTGAAGGGCAGGAAGCCCGACGAGCTCGCGGAGGAATGGGCGGCCAAGTTTCCGGAAAATCAGTTCCTAAGTAAGGTCGCGGCGAAAGGCCCGTTCATGCAGTTTTTCTTCAAGCCGGAGCTATTGTACAAGTTGGTCATCCCTGAGATCCTGAAGAAGGATAGCACTTTTGGAACCGCAAAAATCGGGGAGGGGAAGAGGGTTGTTGTCGAGTTCAGCTCGCCTAATATAGCGAAGCCCTTCCATGCAGGACACTTGCGGAGTACGATTATTGGTGGCTTCATTTCGTCACTACATGAGAGACTAGGCTATACGGTTATCAGAATAAACTACCTGGGTGACTGGGGAAAACAATTTGGTATGTAGCTGCTACGTTTTCGTATACTCGACTTATAACTAAGTTGATTTCTCTACAAGGTCTGCTGGCCATCGGCTTTCAGAAATTCGGCAGCGAGGAAGAACTAGTACGCGACCCGATCAACCACCTTTTCAAGGTCTACGTCACTGTCAGCAGCGCTCAAGCTACCGAGAAGGATGCTGGTGCTGCCGCCGAGGCTGTCATTGCTCTGAGGGCCGGACTCGAGAAGCAGAGTCTATCTCCGGAGCAGAAGGCTGATTTGCAGACCAGCTTGGAGGAGGCTGAAAAGAACGCGAAGGAGTTGGCTGTCAAGGCTCTCACGGCCGCGACGATCCTTGACAAGAACCACCCACTGAAGGATGCGGAGGACCTCGATCCTGCATACTTCATTCCTCGGCCCATCGACTCTGAAGCCAAGGCGTATTTCAAACGCATGGAGGACGGTGACGAAGAAGCGCTGACTCTGTGGAAGCGGTTCCGTGACCTCAGTATCGTCAAGTACCGGACGACCTATGAGCGACTTAATATCCACTACGATGACTACTCCGGAGAGTCCCAGGTATCGGAAGAGAATATGAAGAAGGTCATTGACATGTTTGGGACGAAGGGCATCGTGCACGAGGACCGTGGTGCCAAGCTCATTAACTTGGCGCCGTACAGCAAGAAGCTAGGAAAAGCTCTTATCCAGAAATCCGATGGTACCTCGCTCTATTTGACACGAGACCTAGGCGCCGCTATTGACCGATACGAAAAGTACAAATTTGATAAGATGATATACGTCGTCGCCGCCCAGCAGGACCTGCATCTCGCGCAGCTGTTCAAGATCATGGAGCTCTGCGACTTTCCTTGGGCGAAGGACATGCAACACATCAACTTCGGCATGGTTCAGGGCATGAGTACACGAAAAGGAACTGTCGTGTTCTTGGATACCATCCTAGAGGACACCAAGGACGCCATGCACGAGGTCATGAAGAAGAACCAGGCCAAGTACGAGCAGGTCGAGAATCCGGAAGAAGTCGCTGATCTAGTTGGAATATCTGCGGTTATGATCCAGGATATGCAGTCAAAGCGGATAAACAACTACAAGTTTGACTGGAGCCGAATGCTTTCGTTTGAGGGCGACACGGGCCCATACCTTCAGTACGCCCATTCTCGATTGTGCTCCGTCGAGCGCCGGGCTGAGCTCTCGCATGAGGACCTCCTCTCAGCGGATTATTCCCTCCTTACCGAGCCTATCGCTGAGGAACTCATCCGGACGTTGGCACAATATCCTGACGTCTTGGTCAATGCACACCGAAATCTCGAGCCGTCGACTGTCGTATCGTATTTGTTCAAGCTCACCCACATTGTTTCGAGCTGCTACAACATCCTCTGGGTTGCCGGTCAGGAGCCTGCTTTAGCTACCGCGCGTATGGCGTTGTATTCATCAGCGAAGGAGGTACTTAAGAATGGAATGGTCCTACTGGGATTGACGCCGGTGGAGAGAATGTAACAAATAGGTTGATACTGAATATTGCATGTATAGAATGTTATAATTTTAGGTACCTTTGTTTGTTTGTTCCAATTTGATTTTACGATCATTCTGGTGCTGATATCTAAACTGTAGCTCGCAGTGTTTTTATTGGTACGTTCCCCTTAGCTTCACTCCGCATTCATAGTACCACAGTTACATTTCCAATGTGAAATGCGCAAAGCGTCAATGTGCCAAGCTTACATGTCACTGTCATCGCTGAAAGCGGAGCCAAATCCAGTTCAATCATGAATTTGTTTTCACACGATCACACCATATGTATCTGTTCAGACAACTCAAGCTTATACACATAAGATTCAGTATATATCTATTTAAACGCCCCAATCCCACAGACAATGCAATGCATGTTGCTTCGAAAGTACCACCGCCAGCTTACTATAAGCCTCGTCTAATTCCTCCATCTTATCCAACTTCTCAGTCGCAACTGCCTGAAGCACACGGTACCCCTCGATCACCCTCCTACCCAACAAAAACACCTCCGGACTTTCCGTCCATCCTAGTGTGCCGTCATATCCGCGTGCCTCCACCACTCCAACAAACGCTGTAAGAGCGTCCGACTCCCAGCTAACGAGGTCGGCTAGAGCAACTGCAGTCCTCGGCGAAAGTTTCACGAGTTGTAGGATCATGTTGGCCCATATCTCTGCTTCCTGCACGTCGTTCCTGTAGAGATTTTGTTTCTCTACAACGAAGAGGGCGTAATCGGGCGTGAGTGCGTCAGAGAGCTGCGACGCCGCAGACTTGGCACCAGTGAGTCTGTCGATTAGCTCGACCAAGAGCGGCTGCTCCAAGTCATCTCCATCCCTACCCAACGCGACGACCTTGCCCACAATAAAGCGCGCGAGGTTTCTAACACAGGTTGTCGAGGTCGTCGTATACCTGCTTCCTAGAATAAGAGGAGAACATATTAACTTGGTCGCTGTCTCGCGGAGTTCTTCGTCATCGTCGCCGAGAAAATTGAGAAGAGTGAGGTAGACTCTTAGAAGCCTGTTATCTGATGACGATGTGGAGGAGCTGTTTGAAGAGGAGTGATAGATTCTGAGGAAGGAGATGATGGAGTTGAGAGCAGACTTGCGGGTTGAGTAAGACTGTAGATGTTAATTATCGCAAAATACATAGTCTAAGTGATTGGAACATGACATACTTCATCCTCGTGGCAGAAAATGGATATGAGTTTATACCACCGATCAAAAAACCCTGTTTTTGAAACCATCCGCGCTGTAAATGTACCCAATGCTTCCAATGCCGCCTCACCTAGGACATTCGACTCTCGAGATTCCACGTCTACCGAATAGAACAGCATGTCCCAACTTCGCTCATCAGGCTGGTATTCCCAGTGTTGCAAACTCGCAGTTAGTTTGCTAAACAAGCGAACTGCTGGCCCGCGCACTTGGTCCCATTTTTCCACCTCGATCAGATGCCACACGGAACTGGAGATAACTCTGGAAACAGAATTACTCAGAGACTGAACGTTCTCCGACAGTATGCGGATAGTTGAGATGCGAGTGCCATAGCTAGCAGAATGGAGACTATCGAGCACGACCGTCAAGTCTTTCTTGTCCTTCTCGTCGCTAATAAGCGCCGTCACGGCATCTCTTACTGCGTATTCCGTGATTTGTTCTTGTAGTAGTCTATCGCCTAGAGCGGAGAGCTCTCCTCGCGTAACACTGAGATCGTAATTGATTCCTAGGAACTCGGTGAATCTGTGTTGCAACAGCGACTTTTCGTGGTCCACGTTATCACCAATAACTTTATCGTAGTCAAGTAGCGAATTGCAGATACGGATGAACGCCGTCACATTCGGAGCGCACTCGTGCGTTATCAAATCGAAAAACTTGGCATTAACGTCTGCGTATATAACTCCAGGTAGCTCTGATAGTTAGACAACACGTTAATCTCTGTTTTACAGAAACTGTTAAAATCTCAATTCAAACTATACCTGACCCTGAGTAACGCAACAAAAACGATTCCAGAAGCGCAGTTATTGCAAGGAATCGTCCATGTAAACCATTCTGTGAACGCGGAGAAAGTTGACTATTGATATCCCGGAACGTGTCTAGCCAGGTGTCCGTGCTCACCAAGGCAAGTAGCGACCGCGCAGCCATTTCACGAATCTAGTCAAATGTTAAAGCTCCGAAATTGAAATGACGGGACAGACTAGAAATACCTTCCAAATCCGACTGGACAAGCAGCTCATGATCAATGGCCGGAATGCTTCAAGACCAGTGTAATCATTTGTGCCTTCCAATCTCGACAGGAGAGACAAAACAGGATATACAGTTTCTACATGACTCGACTACAGGGCTCGTTATTAGCAATTTTTTATAAACCAACTCGTCATCTATCCAGTACTCGCCTCGAGTGATCCCAATTGATGCACATGCTCCTCTAAATGTTTTAGTAAGATATCCTTGATATTCTTATATCGACTGAAGAACAATCTCGCAGACATCGTCCCCACTGTCAACCTCGAATCCGCAAACTTCCTACTTCCAAACAATCGCGTCTGCAACGCCGCAAACAACATCACACCGCAGTTCCGAATCGACCAGATTTCGCTCGCGAAAGAATTGATCGCCATCGCCAGCGCGCGGTCGATGAAGAAAGTCGACGGTGTCGAGAGGCGGGTTTCAACGAAGATGGTCTTGATGCAGTTGAGTGCGTGGACTTGCGGCAGATCCATTTTCTCGTCGGACTTCGGAACAGGGATCTCAACGATCTCGGCGAGACGGTCGAATGTCTTGTGCAGTAGTGGTCGAGTCTCGTCGGACTCTGCAGTGAGAACACCAGCGATGAGAAATGGAAGGCCGCCGGAACGACGGGTGACGTATTGTGCTTGGGTTTGGATGAGTTGAATGTTCTCTTCGAGCCACTTATCTGGAAGGCCAACTAGGTTGATACTCGACGAGGCGTTGCATCTAGTGCAACAGGCTACGAAAGTTGGGTATACCGACGAGAAGGCGCCTCTGTGTCGGATCGTGGCAAGCTCCACCAGCAACAGATCGCCGAGGTCGGCGACCACTGAAGAGGACAGCAGGTTGCGCTCATCGTCTGGAATGCGCGACATCAACACCGTCAAAAGACCACTAGACTCGCCAATTGCACGCCAAGCGTAGCTCAAGACGATTTGCGTGGCAGGCCCGGGCCCGTATTCTTGCTCGAGAGATGCCTGATAGTCATCCTCGATTTCATCAGGCATGTTCCCTTCGGGAGAGTCATGGCATAGAATCTTTTCCACAATCCGCCAGACTGAGTGAGAGAGCCGGCAGAGACGCTCGTGAATGTTACTCCAGTATTCTATGTCAGAAGATGAAATGCTGCTGTAATCAATTTGCTCGAAAATTAATCGTAGACCGGTGAAGTATCCGTGCAGAGGAACGTTTCTGACAGCAAATGCTAAGCTCTTCTCTGCTTCGTGAATCGCGTCTTCGAGCCTTGTGAGGAAAAAATCCAAAAATTGTTTATCCAGCTGCGCATCACAATCCAGTCTCCAATACAGATAGAAACATAGATCAATGATTCTCGCACCACCATCGCCCTCACGTCCGCGCATGCCAGTTATCATCTTCAATCCCTTTGACGCATACTCGTCCACAATCTTCCTTCTGTTTTCCAGACTGGTATCTCCGTCATCATTGAAAAGTGCTTCAACCGGTGCCATCTTCAGAAGGTACTCGGACGTCTCTCGAATGTCGTCATAATTATTCGTTAGATTATCGACCAACAGCCGCACCGTTTTTGAATTGAAAATGGGAATATGAAATGGAAAGTCTAGATGATTCTTGTCGTGCCATTTCGCGTCTACCCGATTATCGAGACCTGATCTTATCAACGTAGTCAATAGCCTCAGGCCCATATGAACGCGTTGGTACGATGAACCAGGTCGAAGAAGCTGCTGCAAATATGACAAGAAACCCGAGAGGAAACATATATTCTTGTTGACGAGGAGCTCGAGCTCAGAGATACAGTCTTGCTTCCCGTTCTTGACATAGCGCTTCTGTTCGCGCCTCATGGCGTACGACGAGTCGCGGATTCTGGTGATCATTTGCCGTATGAAGCCGTAGACCATATTTCTGAACTCGGGATCTGACTCTAATATCAAATCGTCGAATGACTCGGTGAGAACATCGAGGATAGCGGGCGCTATCGGTTTCGAAGCCTGCGGACTGGCGACAGCGAGCGATAAACCGCCTATCCGCAAACTAGGAGATGCGTGGTGTAAAAGGTCCCGTAAGAAGTCTGATGATAGTGCAGAGTTATTATTCTCGTCCTCCAAAAGCCCAAGGTCTTGTCCAACTTTCAAGCATCCAATGAGCACTGTGATGTCGATTTCTGTCTCCAACGGCTGGCTCTGAAGCCCGTTGATGAACAATCTATAGGCAATGGGAGAAGCCCGAAATAGATAGGGCAGAAGATATATCTGAATGTGAGAACGAAGATTGTCATTCCGTAGTGCCTCGATAATCTCGTCGCTCCAGATCTGTAGCCATTCTGCTTCAGCTCTTTCAGCAGCCTCACCGGACGGCTTCTTTCCTAGCTGCCCAAGTTCCTTCTTGCGGATCGTAACCAATATAGCAGTGATCATCTTTGCAATCGGATTCGCCAATGCATTACTATACGTCAACAGCAAAGACTCATGCACTAGTAATGGATCCTTATCCAATATTACGTCACCACCAAGCTGCCGTGCCAGAATCTCCAACGTGAAATACACGACTCGCATTGTCCGCGGATACCTCAAAATCCTGTCTACCCACTTCCCCAGCCGCTCCACGCGCTCGTTGGTGCTCCATATCCGCTCAACCAGTGAGATCATTTTCATAAACAGCTCACGCAGTGCATTGCCGAGAGCGGCACCAGAATCAGTCCAGTTCTCGCATATGAAGTCAAATATCGTGTCGCAATCTTTTGTTGAGCCGGCTGTGCTGAATTGCAGCAAACGAGTGGTGAACTCGGGCGAATGGGAGCAGCATTGACTGGTTCTCTGGATCCAAACCGTGAGTGCATCGCAGGCGATGGTGCGGTAGTTTCCTAGGCCGGGTGAGTTGAGTAGGGAATTGAAGAGGTGCGAATATATCGTTTCCAGCGGTCTTCTAAAGTCAGTCTTCGTTGCATCCTTGGCAAAGAGGAACACCTACACTATTTCAGAATAGGAAGAGAGAAAGTCATTGACTCTATTAGACACAATATATTTTCTGATTTTCGCCAGCTGCTCCTCGCTAAGCCTCGTAGTTTGATCGCGAGACTCGACTATCGATCTTATCGATTTGTGCCAGGTCGGATCCGGTTCAGACATGGCGACCTCAGTTTCTATTAAATGGTATTAGTCTAAAGGACGAAAAGAAAGATTTTCAGCCGGCTCAGAATACGTACTTAGAGCTGTCTTAGAGCTGTCTTCAATCTCTCTGTACACCCTGTAGCTCACCATCCATCTGAAAATAAATTTCACGATGAACGCTCGCAAGACTTTCAAAGTTTAAGAAATCCCAACTGGGAAGTTGAGGGCAACCCTAACCCCATTTCCGTCTGTGCTTTCAGCATCACTTGCATTGTGCCTTGCGCATAACTAATTGAGCTTGATGCGTCACTTATAAGTTGTATCGCCCTACATCTAGACTAACGCCACCAGAGCCTTCGAAAAGTCACAGCACATATGATTCGGACTAACTATCTTTCGCCTACGTTGGAGGCAGCTCGGGTCGTACGGTGTCATACCGTGTAGTAGCCATAACCAGTGGTGACTCAAAGGCAGGTTAATTCGAAAATATTCGTTAAATCTCCGGTCAGTGGCAAGGCGTGGCGGGGAAGGTCACTGGGTGCGCCTTTGACGCCAGACACTGCAAGGAGCACGATGGAAGACAATGGATTGGCGCTAGAGGATTGTACGGTCATTAGCAACCATTGACGAGTAACAATCGACGTATTGGAGCGCTGCAAATTGGGTTGTGGCGCGTTCAGGGCTCACCGCTATAAAAAGATTAGACTTAAAGATGTCAGATACGCCAGAAAAGTGGAGATTTGGTTACCTCCAAGCATCGTCCTTCGGATCGGCCTTCTAAGTGCCAGAGTTAGGCGCCGTAGTTCGCTGGCGAGCTGTAAATTGTACTAGAGATTGCTTGACCTATTATCTGCGAGATGATCGCGAATTTACTATTATTACAGAATATACAATTTGAAAATGGCAACTATGTTGAAAATATTTAGCATCTGTTAAGATGCTTTCGCCCGCACATTTGCATGGCATAACTCGTAGATGGCACGTAGCGTGTGCTACTAATAGTACTATAGTGCAGCTCACGTACAAAAACGAGGCATTTTAATATTCTCATGCATGTGGACAACAGACACTGTCATCATCACTGCTCAATGCAGGCGGAATAATGCAGGGGGCGCAGCTATAGGAATTGAGCAAGTACACATCATATTCTTAGGGTTTAGAGTTCTTTGTGCCAGGACATATCAAGGATCAAGAAGTTGTCGTTCCGCCCGAGACGGTATTTATTAATAGAGATAGTTTTCAGCCGCAAACAAGTAATTGACGGTATCATATCTGCCCTGCAGCCGCGGTAAGATGTAACCCCCCAGTGCTTGCAATTCCCAGCAATCTCTCCGTTCAAATTTCCTATTTCTCGAATGGAAAAAATATTTGCCTAAACGCTTCTAGATCTGAAACGTGGCCATATTCTTAACATCTCCTCCAATAGTTTTGTTCAAATCAACTTCTATTCCTTGAATTTCAACTTCTCGCTGTGGCCCTGCAAGTGCTGACGAGACCGAGCGGCGGAATTGAAGGGACATGGTCGTTGGCGTGCCGCCAAGATCAGCCATAGCTGGCGTTGACTTCTGTGATGCCCCTCACTCGCACCCCTGTTTCGGGTTTGCAGCCGGACGGCATGTGCGCGTCCGGCATACGTTCAGCCTGAACGCGTATGCAAAGTTTGCAACCGTGGGACGAAATTAGGACCGGCTGCGATCCCTGTTAGGGTTAACGTCTACCGACCTGTCCCCGAGGCAGAGGTTGAAGTAACGTTGGCCAGAGGAAATGGATTGTTACCCTACCCTGTGTCTGTGCGGCTCGAGACAGCACTGAACGTGCTCCCTCCCCCCCCCCCCGCGGCCGCCGCTTCCATCTCACACCCTATCGGCAACATTGTCATTCCTGAAGTTTGATATTAGCGGGTATGGACGAGTATGGGTAGTAAAGTATCAATGAGCATTGAGTGATCGCTGAGGTGCGTCAAGCATTCTTGCCACCGCTGGCTTTGTGTCCAGTAGTCCAGGGGACGTTAGAGCACTGTCACTAAATTAGGTACCTGCTCTTTCTCAATTGATGTATTTACGTCTAGTTCAGTCTTTTTGCTGCAGGAGAAGCTTCTCAACCGTGGCCTCAAGTAAATCCTCACGTAGGTTTAGCCATGCAGAGTAGTAATCTGTGGGAAGGTCAAGATGATCAGCTCGCAGGCCATGTGGCTGGGGTTTGTACTGTGGTGTCAGAAAGACAGCAATTGCGCTGCCCCCTGCCCATGCGTTGGAGTGCTGGGTACACTATTGGCATGATGCTGATTCACCGGGTCACATGCAGGCAAGGGTAGTAGTGTTTTCGGTACTCCTGATGTGCTTTTGGCGGAACGGAGAAGTGTTATCACTTCTCGACAAATATGTGCTAATCAGGTGATACTTATCATGGCCGTTAAGCAAAACTTTAAAACGCAGAACTCATAATCTGCAAGAGTGAACAGTGGAGTCGACGATAGTCTACCTCCTGAAACCCGCACTGCGGACGCGACTGGCAATAGTACATTTCTACTTGGAAATGCACAGGGAACAATCTCGAATTTTTGCTAGTGGCGGTGAATAGGGTTGGAATAAATCGACATTGCTATATGGGTGCTGAATAGTTTGTACCCGACCAACAGCTCGAAAGGATCGGTGGATCAATCTAAGGGTGGTAAAGGCTAAGACAAGACGAGACTGACTGCTGCGGCTATGCCGGTGTTTTGACAAAGCCCCTGTATCTCTGTCATGCGGGAATTTGATCCATTCCCGGACAGCTTATCGGAGACAAGCACTAACAGTGGAAGTCATGCATGGGCCATTGCAGTGACGCTTCTTGGATTTCTCGGAGTTCTTGGCATTCGGTAAAGCTATGAAGTAACCCTATCAACCTATAACGTAACGTATGGGGAACTCGGACATATGGGGAACTCGGACACTAAATCTAGGCAACTAATTTTAACCTCGTCTTGCGCACCACACAATTATCCAAATCTTACTCCGACTCGATCGAACTATTCTCTACTTCTTCCTCTTCTTCTGCTTCTTCAACTTCTTCAATTGGGCGTTTGCGTGGCCGCCCACGTGGTCATCTTTCCATAGGCTTCGCGTCCGCCTCGCGAACGATACTCAACACTTCCTCAGTACTAAACACAAATTCGTCTTGCAATTTGATTCTCTTGCCCTTAGTTCTTTTCTTCCGGGTCTGAAGTAACTCCACTCTTGGAGGTCCTTCCGTAGAATCGTTAGCTCGGCATTCTGGCTTTCTACCAGCTGGGTCATTCTCTTGGCGTATCGCCGGATTGGTGAAGCAGCGGATTCATTGCTTGCAAGGGCTGTATTAAACACGGAATTTGCGTGTTCAGTTCTGTTCCATCTGGAGGAGAGCTCTTAAGAACCGAGAGGTCACGATCCGTAGTCTTCGTCGAGAGTTGAGGGGTACACGGCGGTTTAAGGGCTGGAAGTGGGAGGCTATTTAGCACTCGTCGAGAACTAAACAGAATCAAACCAGCTCCTTTCCATCCAAATCAACCCTGCGGCTCACAAATGACCTGAGGAAGTCCGAACGTTCCATGTTTAGTTAGGGAAAGAAAAGCTAGAAACTCAATCAAATCTATTGGTACAATATCAAAACTCTATGTTTCCACACAATGTAATTACCAAGCAATAACAGACCAATCATAGCCTCTAAACACAAACCCATCCTTGTCAGACGCGGCATCAACGACGCCGACCATGCCGTTGACGCTTTCCTCGGTCGAAATACCCTCGTCTTCAGTCAAGCTGATACCAGCCCTGCAGGCGTCGTACAACGATGAGCTATCATTGGGAAAGACGGCATCCGCTAAATGTATGCATAGAAGACATATTCATACTGTCACCAACGCATGGGCGGAATGTATGTCCGAATCCCTAAGCTTTACCATCTTTGATAGGTATCACAAGGATGACGGCTGAAGCGATAATAACAATTAAGTTGACCAAACGTATGCAATAATTCTCGGCAGTTATGTATAAGCACGATTGTATAACTATGGTTAATATGAGTAATACATTAAAGAATGTATTAGCTATGTTAAATGACATAATGGGTAAGAATTCTGCTATCGGAACAGAACAGGCTTGCATCACAGTTTCTGACTCTTGTCACACCAGCTATCCGTATGAAATCTTGCATCACATCTCCCACTGAAACAGTTGTAGCAGCAATAACGTTACCGTAACCAATGTCATGACGGAAATATTTTCCCTATTCAGTGCAGCTGTCGATGATGAACCACTTGAGGTTGGGGAGACCGCAAGCCCGGACATAACACCATTATTACAGGTTAGCATTTGGCCGGCAGGCGGGGTTGCGCAAATAGTACCCGCCATGTTAACAGTGCCGTTAGGATAAAAGTGCGGACAACAAATTTGATTGCCACAGACTAGACCGACATTGAAAGGTGGAGGTTCGACAAGGATGATGCAATTATTATTGAAAGACGGCGGACAACAAAATTTGGAAGAGGCTATTGAAGAATTCGACGGCATTTTCAAATCTGCACGAAGTGGATAACTAATAAGAATAATCATTATGATTGTCTAGCAGGGAATCAATGTGTTCAGTTACAGTCTTAATTAATCCGATGGGAGTACCACTCGGACAAATACCCAACTTAATAACGGTAATCGCTTGAAAAATTGGCCAAAAGAAAGCTGAAGACAATTTCGATTAATGGCGTGCAAGACTTTATAACGAAGTTGTCACAACAATTTCAGTGTGCTGAAAAATTTCTAATTATTAGCGTAAGCTCGCAATCCACTTCATGAATGACTCACTCTACAACTTTAGGTGCTTAGTTATGTCTAACCGAAGAACTAATTTGATAATATGCCGGATAATAAGACAAACATATTTATGCTGGAGGCGGACGAGTCACACTTATATAGGACAGAGCAACACGACCGGACGGGCTTATCTGTAAGATTTGCACTACACCTGCGCTAGTACTACGTCTATCAATTGACACTTAACATGCGGCTCGGCTGCAGAGTGAGTGCAAGATCAATATTCTCAGAATGCACCGCACAACAGTGGCGTCTATCTTATGCATCAGTGCGTTTTAGCGTCTTTTATTTCCTTGTGGAGGAGGCTTTGTCAGTCCACTAGCCAATACTATAAATTCTACATTGAACACTATGGGGTATATGAGCTTTCTCTCTAACCCGCTGGAAAATTTCGACGCATTCAGCGCGTTGTATCCGTTGTATCCCAGCCAGAGTATACCGATCGACATTTGAGCATGATATCTCTTCAGTGGCCCATATACCCCAACATCAAGCGGCTGGAGTAAATGTGAGCAATGAGGAGGTATGATTAGAAGGTCAATACCACTCTTCGTACAAAGCGCACTCCGCCCGTGATATGGCTAGAGTGGCCGTCCACAATTAGACATACGTGGTCGATTTCAGACTTCTTGCGTGACTCTGGCTCGAATACTTTACGCAACCACTCGTAACCATGGCTCTTTGATGTCCAGCCACTAGCACTTGTAGAGAATCGCCAGCTAGAAGGTGTACTTTGCGGAATCCATGCGGAATTGGTATTCGGTGCCCTAAAAATAACCATTGGTGGCATGGCACCGCCGGCTCCGTCGACACATTCCAAAGTTACCCACTCTTGCTACCCTGCGGTAACTTTCCAATTCGACTTATAGGTAGAATCGACAATTATGCGCGTAGATTGAATATCGGCAACTGCAAATCCTGTCTCATTCATATTGTATATACCACAGAGTTCATACTTCTGTTCTTCGAATCCTACTCGAAGCGAGTTAAACCAGGCCGTAATCTTGTCAGCTGTCGGTCCTTTTGCCGTACAGACTCCAATTGACGTGGATAGGTCCCTTTTAAGTTCGGATATCGATTTAGGAATCGGTAGAGCCATTCGTGGCCTATAGGAGCCAAGTTGGTAGGTTCTCGATTTTGAGACGTTGGAACGCGTCGAGTACGACTTTCTTGAGCCATTTCTTCAACAACTCCGGGGTTATAGGACACCCAGTAGCTGTAAGACATGTAATCCATCGTACTAATGTCTTTTCTTCCGCGTTTGAAAGGATCTGGTCAAATTCGTGGGCTTGGGATCGTGATTTCGTTCCAGCCATTCAATCAGCGCCCCTATGGAAAGAGATTTAGCACCCTATTGATCATTCTGATGTACTAGGTGCACTATTCAAGGAATGACTAAGTACGCTGTTCTGGTGTACTGAACACATCAGAAGGAAGGACAAGGTCTGTCATTTGTAATAGGCCCCAGTGTATCACTTTAAAAAATTGGCCATAGTAACAAAAACACAATGACACACTGAGTCAACTAGTACTTAGTGGAAGAAACTGACGTACCAAGTTCAGCAAGGTGACGTACCAAATCGCATTCTTGTTTCAGGGGTTTGGTTTTCATTGGGCTGCAATATGTGCTAAATAAATAATTACATATATTGAATATCTAGCTAGATACATATAACCCATCTATCATAAGTATATGCCTGCTCTTATACATGCACAACTTCCACATGTACTATACTGCATATAAGAACCATCCAATCGTGCTCAATCCATGTGCACTCTGCACTCTTGCCGGCTGACCATTACACTAACTTCTCCCCTGAATAGCATACAGACAAAGGAACAATATAGTAAAAAGCCGCAACTGTCGTAACATAACCCGTAAATACAAAAGCACAACAGCTCGCTGCTAGGTTAACGAAGCAAACAGGAAACTACTGGCCCTCACAGGTACACCGCACATCTGCCGGTAAGATAGTGTATTAGTTGTAGCAGTATGAGAGATAGCACAGAAAAGGATATGAGATCGTTTACGATAGTAATCATTAATCAGTGTCGGGAGTTTCGCATCCCTAAGAGACGCAATACAGAAAATACAAACCACAACAGCTCGCTGCTAGGTTGAAGAAGCAAACGCGAAAGCACATGCCCGCACAGAACACCGCAAGTCCGCAGGTAAGATAGTGTTGTAGCGGTATGAGAGCTAGCACCAGAAAAGGATATAAGATTGTTTGCGACAGTAATCATTAATCACTGTCGGCGGTTTCGCATCCCGAAAGAGACACAATCACACCCACAACAGTAAGCAGGTAATTCGTACTAACAACTGGCACCTACCACGAAGTTACCGAAGCAAGTCCACTTGATGCGCACATAGGAGCTCAAATCTACTTTGCTGAAGGTGAAGTTAAATAGCTATGTTCATGCAAATGGAACCTAGGCTCTAGCGTGTTAGAAAATACGGCACATACAGTGATAATTAGACTGCTAAAATGCAACACAGATGACTAAGGTGACCGGTAAAGAACGTCAAGAAAAGTATACTCCGTTACCAGAGGATCAGCAATTCGTCACAGGAACAGCAATAACAACGGCTACCTATTCGAACATTATGATCCGCATGTGCCTACAATAGACATGTATACTGAGGTGCTTTTCTGTTGATGTGATACCGATCCCGCTTCATTCTCCCACGAATCGAGCAACAAGAGGTATTCTTAAATCAGTAACAAGCGTCTAACACAAGACGATATAGACCAGAAAACCTATTATCTTCACTCGTACAAAAGAATGATTGGTCTATCGAATGTCAATCGTTAGCCTCGTTCATTTGTCAAGGGCTCCGTAAACGATTTACCACAATCCGCATTCACAGTTCTCCTGACTTAGTGAGGAAAACCACTGTCAATTGGCTGAAGAGCACTTGCGGAAGGAAAAGAGCGTGTGGGAACACAAGTCAGAGCACGGGAGTTGACTTTAACTAGCAAGGTTCCCCGCTGCCACCTTCAGGCCACTTTGCAGCAGCATAGTCGCCATAGTCGTTCTTCGACTGTTAGTTAGTGTGTAAGAGAGAAGAAGGAGAGAAGGGGACAAGGGAAGCTGGCAAATGAAGATGACCATGTCCGCCGACTGATGTGCCGAAACTGTCCTTGGATCGAAGCGGCCAGGGAAACATGGCCATGGACCTGTTAGGGCTATTCCATCACAATCAATAGATCAATCGGTAAAATCACGAAATTAGGCAGGAGAACCTAACAGAACAGAAAGAATAGTCCAGTTAACCTTTTATCTCTATTCTCTCTCAGTTTATCCAAGACACGTCGTCAAAAACACCCTATCGGTGACTTCTCGTTCCATAACTATCTATCTACTCAATCTAAGGCAACTTCTCCAAATCCACGCGTATATAACTCGCCTCCCACCCTACGACACCTCCCAAACGCTCACAAAGCCTTCGACTCGCCGTGTTGCTGCGATCCACATCCGCATGCACGTACTGTGTACGGTTCTCCCCAACTTCGCGGAGGAGCTGTCCCGCGAGATGTTTCGCCAGGCCGTGACCACGATGTGGCTCCAGGACGTACAGAGTTATGAGAGAGTAATCAGGCCCGAGAAAGCACCATGCTATGAGCTGTGGCGGGGAATCCGGAGATGTGAGATATAAAGTCTTGTGGGGTAGGGCGCGCAACGTGGATGGCTGGCGGGGAATGAGCGAGGTGGAGAGGATGAGAGACATGTCGTCTTCGGTTTTGACGTCGGAGTTAACGGTGAAGTTTGATGGGAGTGTGAATGCGGATTCTGGACGCGAGGGTGTCGTCGTAATGTAGGGGGACGTTTGCAATACAGGAAAGATGTATTTTAGCCAGTCTGTCTTGCGATTGATGTGGACTACTTCGGAGAGTGCGGAGCTGATGATGTGGTCGATGCTCGCGATTCGGACGATAGGGTCGAAAGGCCAACCTGGTGCGGAGGGAATGGGATGGGTATGCAGAAAGTGAAGGAGGAATATGAGATGCGTTTTGAGAACGGCCCTCTCGGAGGTAGAGAGGGGGTTTTGGAATATGAAACCATTGTCCGCTTGGTTCGAGGCTGATGTTTCTGGAAACGCCTCCGAGAGAGGGAATGGGAGTCGTTGACATAGAGAGTTGTAGATCCATACTTGAGACTCGTCTTCGCGAGATCGGTCGGAAAATAAGACGGTGAACACCTGATCTGGATCAGATGATGATGGAGGCGCTGAGGCGGGGAAAGATGCAGCATAAAGCACGTGACGATCAGCTGTGTTGAGCCTACTCTGAAGACGGTGATACAGAGGCGTGCACTGCGGGAGGTGTGGCTTGAGAACAGGAATAAGGGTTTCAATGGTAGAATGCTCGAAGAAGGTGACCTTGGAGGACATGATGCAGTGTGCTGCAAGCTATAAGGAAACTGCGGTCCGCCCGTGATGCTGATGATTCCTCTCGCTGGCAAGGAATGAAATCGCCGCAGACGTTTTCGAAAGATAGATTCGAGTGTTTCGCAAGTCGAAAGACGAAAGATACAACGGCATAAATGCAAGCACTTGCTGAAATTTTGAAGTCGTTATGATAATCAAATTGCTGCGATAGATTGGTCAAATGAAAAGCCTCAAGGACTATTTACAAGCACTTACAGAGTCAAGCACAATCCTGGTGCAACTATGAATGGACAATGCGATAATAAGGAGATGGAGGCCAAGTCTCGAAAGCAGAAGATGTACAATACTATGGACAAAGTGACTCATTGGAATCAATCATGCGTCAGTTAATAAATGGGTTAGGGCCAATAAATCTACTCAACTAGACTACAAGCCGGGCAACTTCCAAGGGGTTATCGCGTGGCACTCGAGATTGGAGCCGCACGATGACGCAAAAAATCATGGCGCTGGCACTAAGTGTACCACTTCGTCATCAGCAGAAAACGGCCCAATGCAATCCGATTTAGGAGTGTCAGCACCGATGCGGCGACACCTGGTATGTTGCAGCTTTAATCTTACTTAGCGCGTCATCTCCTCATGACTGGCGCCGTTGCATGGTTCCATTGCGGCATGCACGGCCGTGGCAGTGTTGTCATTAGTATTTCACACTGTCAGTAATTACGGCCGTATTACTGCCGTATCTCATACGACCGTATATTGCCAGTATGATATATATATTTAACCATACTGTCAGTATGATATGAAGCTATTCAGACCGTATATTATACGGCCACACTGACAGTATAAAAGTGGGTCCTTTTCTTCCCTGTCTACACAAATATCGCCCCAACATTCATTATCCACAGACCACTCCAATGTCGCCCCGACAATATAGTTAGAGTGGCCACACAAATGTCGCCCGAACATTTGTATGGCCCTTACCAACACCATATAGTATAACACAGTAGCGGGTTCCACAAATGCAGTTGCGATTTCATTCCGAAGTAAGATCGACTTTTCTCCTCCGACTCCTCGTTTCTTGATTGGTCTTCCTCTTCCCTTTTCTGTGGTACGACAATAGTGTGTTCTTTTCTTTCCTCTCTCCTGTAATCTTGTAGGTGTGATCCTGCCGTTATAACCTTCTCTCATTCGTGGATATGAATACGGATAGATAATATGTGAATATGACTACGGATACGGATAGAGCGATAAATATTAGTAATATCCATGAATATATCCACGGAAATGACTAAGAAACAACTAATCAATAGAGAGCTTGTAACGTGCCAGCGATGAGTTTGTTGAGTGGCATTTTATATGATATCTTAGACTTTCAGCAGCGCAGGGCCGTCGCCGTTACCTAGATTATGAATATAATGGGTGACTTCCCGCAGCACCAAAACAAAAAAACTCAAAGTATCAAACTCGCTAATGCACAGACTCACAGAATTGGCCATTCCCGTACCCACAAACACCAAACGCACAATTATTCATATTCACCGTGACTGCTGGTGTGACTTAAATGCCACCATCCCTGGTTAATTCGAAGAGCTCGAAAACGCGTTAGAACACGCGTCTCGACCCTGCACTTGCATAGTTATTATCCTGCGTCTCATGCGATTTCGGCCTCTCCACACATTGCCTCCTCTAAATACCATAATGTCTTCATCAGCTCCTATTCAGGCTACTCCAACTCCACTAAACTCAAGGCGTGCTGGCCGTGACGGATCTCAGAACTTCTCTTTGATGGACAGGACGAATTTACTCGATGCGATCGAGACGGTCAAACCCGTTGGAGGCGCGAAGTGGGACCAAGTACTGAAGATGAACGCCTTTTCGTCAGATGAGTCCCGCAGCAGCTGCCACGGACTCTTGCTCGGAAGAAGAAGAACAGGACGGGTGAGATAGAAGCGGTTCCTCCTCACGTTCAATGTTCCCAATAACGCGATGGCAATAGCTATCACAACCGCCTTATCGTGGGACCTTTGGTCAAAACGGCGACTTCGATACGTGTCGTAAACCATGATCTATCGTATTTCGAAGCAGCGAAAGCGGAAATGCTGAGAAACATATAAATAAACAATGGGATGCGATGTTGACGCGACGTGTTGACGGACGCGCCCCCATCATCGCGCGCCAAAATTTAGTATCACGTGAATTTGGGATGGGAGTTTGCGGATTAGTGCATCTGGCAGAGAGGGGGGGGGGGGTGGCCGTGCCAGATCTGTGCGTATAAACCGCGCTCCCAAAATCTGGTCAAAATCTGATTGCTTACATAATCACAAAATCTGTGGATCTGGTAGTCTGGTGGCGTCGAAAGGTCTACGGGAAGTCACCCAATGAATTCCAATTCTCAACCCTACCCTACTCAAGAGCGCCTTTCTAGGTACTTGAATATAATTAATAGATCAATCAGTGGATCAGGCTAATAATCGAGTGGATTGAGCCATCCCGGGCACCGTCTTCCGCGGCTCGGGCCAACCGACGACAGGCATCCATCCTAAGGATGGGAATGGGAAGGACCTGATAAGTGAAGGAAGGAACCGACGGTGCGACCGTCCGACAATGCTTGGACGGGAAAAACTGAAGCTTAATTACCAATTTTTCCGAATGGCCAATGGTTGAACCGTGTACGGTCACAAAGCACTCTGAAATCAAATAAAACTGTACGAATGCCACACAGTATGTACTCCATTAGTTCGTCTCGCGCATATAAGGAGACCATGAGATGGATGAGTTAGTTGTAGCGTTTGGATGAAGCAGATCAGGGATGGGCGAGAACTTAACAAGGAACGTGCAAGGTGCGAGACAACTTCCATAAATATTTTCTGGATGAGAGTATCTACAAGCCGAGGAAAAGTCCAAGAGATCTGAAGGCTCGAGTTAGATGAAACACCGGTCCAGCGCTGCATTGTGGCTGTCTCAATTGACTCATCCCATTCTCATCACGACCCTTGCCCCTGCTCCCCATCTCCCTTCTCATCTTCTCTCTTACGTTTCGGACTCTCTTTCTCCCCATCTTTCCCCGCTTTACCACTAAACATACTATCCAAAGTCCTTTGCCCCTTCTGCGGCTTCACATCCAGCACCTTCTGCGTCCTTAGCACCGGCGGCAGCCCCTGTACCCTCCGGTTCGCATCCTCCAACAATTCTACTTCCCGTTGTCGCTGCCCCATCACGGTGCCAATGGACCACTTCTCGCTCGCAGCGTTTTTGTGCGCGAGTTTGTACTTTGAGCCGGTCAAGTGTGTGGAGTACGTGTTTGCGTCTTCTTTTCGCACATACTACAAATCCCAAGTCAGCTTCATACTGCTAGAACCCTCTTTATCTCCACTGATGTAGAGGAGGAGGAAGGAAGTACCTGATGCGCCACAATATACCAGTGATACTCCGTCCCCACTGGCGCGCCACTTCCTTGTGGCGCCTTCCTTGCCCGCCTCTTCGTGGTCTCAAAGTCAATCTTCCACAGGTCCGGCTCAATCTTCGTCTCTTTCCACACTCCCTGATCGTAATTCCAAGTGTGAGTGCCGCCGATCGCCATACCCGCGTAGTATTGCCCGTTGAAGGTTTTGAGTGCGTTGTAGCCGCCTGCGAAGCCATGCTTGTTGGGTGTACTGTCCGGGAGTTCTTCGTCGAGGATGGTGGGGTCCTCTGATTCGATGCTTGCCACGGATTCTGTGTCTTTGATGGAGGGCTCAATTTTGACTGGTTCTGAGATGTCGGAGGGGCCGGTGGAAGGGGCCGCGGGCGACAGAAGTTCATTGCCGCCGTTCATCGATTTGGCGGATGCCGTTTCCATCGTTGTCGCAGCTGCCTGCTTTTTCGCACGTTTGCTGGAAGGCATAATGACTTACAATAATTAATGGAAATTGTTGTGATGGTTTTGCCATCGAGCTAGATCATGGCTAAAGACAGGATGGATGTGCGTGAGACGTTATGACGCAATGCCCCAAGAAGTAGTGTACCCACCACCTTGAAACACCAAAGCAGTAGCCTTTGTACCATAAAGCTGACTCACTTTGTGGAGTACTGCGCGCGATGAGCGGCCCGAGCGCTGCCATTTGGAGAATAGGGAAAGGTTCACAGCTGTAGAAGCTTAAATGCCGGCGATGGGCGTTGTCTCAGACTAGCGCTAACTCTGATTACACGCTAAGCCTGAATGACAAGCTATTTTTGGACTTGGCAAGTCCTCGAATCAAGAGTATATTTCAACGGTCTCGAGAGCGGACTGACGAAATAATCGGTAGATGACCGTGAGACATCACTGCCAATCTGTATCATGCTCAGCCACACGTTAACAGACACATATGTGCTGCGTTAAAACCTGTACAATAATGGCAATATTTGTTTTGTTCGTGCCGCGGCATTGTCCAATATCAGGAATAATATCTTAACGATTCGAACAATTTCATTAAAATTATTCACGCTACTGTTCAGTCGTTGCTATCATCGTGTAAAGCGCAATCATTTTCACAGCTGAACTACTTCACCATCGGTTTTAGAGTGATCTACTTCACTATTGGTTTTAGAATAATACATTCGAGCAAACAACAAACACGTTCCTCGTTCCTCAGACCTCATTATAAAATGACACGAAGACAAAGACAATGATAGCCGAATACCGAAAGAAAACCCTTCCTCCCGAACTCTAAACCTCCACGCTCTCCGACGCTCTCCCTCGCCGTCCCCTCCCAAATAATCCCTTACCCTGGCATGACGGGAGGACACACCGACAGATGATCCATTACCGGCATCTCCTGACGACCAGCATATGATTTGAAATTATTCAATACTAGATGAGTAATAACTAATCTTCGCTGTGGTGCCTCGGGTTCGACTTCTTCGACTCGTTGCGTGATGGTCTGGACAAATGGCTTCGGCTGAACCGGATTTAAAGCCACACGGAAATATTCTGGCGTGACAACGCAAATCCGCAAGTGGAACTTCGGGCATGCCTTCTTTGAGCTTAACCGTTGGCGGCAAAAGACACTACTAATGCCGATTGTCCATTTCATAACACTTTTCGCCGGCTCCATATCTTCAAACTCCTCCTCCATATTTGCATCAGTCTGCACCCTGCATGCCTCCCGCAGCAAAATATAATAGTAATTTGTAATAGCAATTTGCAATTTGATATGATAGTAATTTGCTCAGCAAATACTATTACAAATTACTATTATAAGAATAGTATACCTCGCGATTGGGGGAAGGGTGGGGAGAGTAATTGTCCCGTACTGGCATCTCATGCGCAGGGACATTTCCTACGATGAGCATAACCGTCACCCCGTATTAACTCTAACTTGGATATGAGTCAGGGCAGTCAACATAAACTGTTGTTCTTCTTCCGACCGTTGGTTTTATCATTATTTAAGATGTTCTACGACCCCATGTTCATAGTACTCACAACTATACAGCTCCGTGACAGGCTTAATAATTTAGATGACCACGAAAACGAGTGTCACTCCCTGAACTTCGCCTTCACATAATTTTTTCTTCCATAAGAAAGGTAAACCCTAAACCCTAAACATAAGAAAAATATACAACTCCGAAACAGGATAACAATTTACATACAATTGGAGAGATCGAAAATGTGTGGCACTCTCACAAGTTCCGGATACATAATACATGGCGAAGCGGCAACAGCTCTAAACAGCAAGACGTAGGCCTAGCCCGAACCTATGCGAGAGAAGTATCCATCGCCGTTATCCCGACAATATTTAATCCGTCTGTTTGATCGTGTCAATATCACATTACAACCCTAAAGCTTCAGTGAACTCTCATTGCCCTAATCCTTCCACCCTAGTCAAGAACGAAACGGCTTGCAATTCAGCATCGTCTCACACGGGAAATGTAAAAATCTCGTCACTTCCATACCATCCTGCTCTACCAACATTACATATATTCCTTTTGTGTCTTGTCATAGTCTCTACGAGCTCGAGTACAGTCAGAATTTTCTTAGTGGTATCTCATGAGGAGTCATTATTGGCCAGGGTTCTAGCACTTCCCATGGATAATGTTAGCCGAGCACATTATCACCCTGCCTCAACTACGTGCTTCCGTACAGATAAGTGTACCGCAGCAGCCTCAGGAGCCTCCATCCGATCAGGATTTGGCTGTAGCAAGGGCATATTGTGGTGCTCTGCGTGCTACCCGCGACGGTAAGGCATATTGATTTTTCTTTGACAGTATCTTTGCAAAGACTCACTTTTAATGTTTAAACTGTTGAAGAAGGCAGGTTGAGTGATGAAATGCGTCCGACTCCTGAAGAAATGATAGCTGCCACCCGTTATTTGACATCTGTGGAAGAAAGGATTAAGGTCGTTCGTAAGTTGTAGTGAGTTACGGATATTCTTGCGCCTACTTATCTCTTCGGTGACAAGGTGGCGATCCATTACAAAAAATACTTCGAGTCATGAACGACCGCTTTGACCGCATCGAAAATCGTTTGGACCGCATGGAAAAGCATTTGGACCGCATGGCAGAGACGTTGGGTCATTTCTCACGGTCGCATAACATTAGTACAGTGACGACTCTTTTAAGGTATGTAGCGAATTCTTGTACCTTTTGAAAAAAAAAAATGTTGATTTAGGAAGTGTAAGGATGAACCAGATCCTTCAGTCTTATGGACTTAATGGAAGTGTTTTAGAATATTTTATTATGATTGC
>PPJX02000065.1:0-94681 GCA_003705915.2 Lipomyces lipofer | reverse complement strand
AATTGCAGCACTTGCGATTCCAACGTAGTCTCCTACCGTAGTACTAAGCAAGCCCATTGGAGTTTAACTGATGTTGATCGGACGGGGAACTGTGTTTTCACCAAGGTATGGCCGCAACTAGCAGAATAAATCCCAATTCGCAATAACATTGTGCTTAACTATACCCTAACCTCACCTGTAGAATATGACCGTTTTACGTGCCAACATCACTCGCTATATGGATTTCGTTGCGTCTCACATCCTTTGCGCCAGATACATATACTCTTCGACATAGTTCACAGTATTGACATAGATTTCCGATTCGCTTTATCGGAAGATCTAATTCTTCCAGTATGTCGTCAGTGCGGTCAGAACGTGCTTGTCTTGTATGCGGGATTGTTCGAGCTTTCAATGTGTGTTCATCGGACTTTCATCTATGCTTTTTGGCCTTTTGAGTTTGGGAGATTTCTAACTATTAAATAGGCGTTTTGTGAACAAGGATGTCCGAACTGTGATTCATTACTCAGTTTACAAAACTCAGAAGAGAACGTCCATGCGTGTACTAGTCCCTGTATGTGGTTGCAACATTGTGAACGTGTGCATGATCTAGGGTGCGCAAGGCCCGACGTACTAATTATCCCTAGCATTCGAAGGTCTTGTCGCGATGTCAGAGCCCGAGAAGTCATGGGTATATCCCGCGAATATACTACCAAGGGTTGAATAAGTTTTCTAACGTTTGTGTGAATTAGGTCGCTCGATGGCTTCGGATCGATGGCTTTCAGCCGGGAACATACGCAATCAAGGTGAACGGCCGGTTACCTGACGAGATCGTGCAGTCTCTCGATGCGCAGGGTGTGAAATACCGACCTCGAGATGGTAGCGTGCAGGATTAAATGGCGGTAGTCGTGTTGCGGAATGTGTAAATTTTGTACAATACGGGCGTTGTATATCAGTTTGGGCGGGATCGGCTTCAGTGCATTTTACATCAACTTATAATTTGAATTGCATTGCCACCATCAGAGTGAGGATCAAGGCGGCGTAAAGATATGCAGTTTAAGCGTCCGCTTAAAATTATAATTTGGGATGGCGTCAGACCCATTAGGCGCTCACACTATATTCCAACAATGCAAATTTCATGGACAAAACAATTAACTCAACACAAAGCACAAGCTCTATTTTCTACTCGACCTCCATTTTCTGGACTGCATCATATCGCATCGTGACATCTCTTCCCTGAATATTTTTGACCCTTACACCAATTTTCTCACTCAGAAGCTCGTTGATCTCCTCATCAGTAATTTCAAATTCACTATGCACCCATGACGGCGCAATGTCACCTCCGCTCAATCTCACGACCTCCCCAATGTATTTGACAGACGGGGTAAGCAGCACGGTCGTCCTTTCTCTGGCAGACACCGGAGCTGGCGACCCCTGAATCATCATAATCTTCGTCGGTACAAGGATCTCCTTGGTGATCAAGCTCGCGACACCAAGAGGTGCACCAGTGGTTTCCAGAGAGTTGATATGTAGAGGGAACACCGACTTCTTGTTATCGATCTCGGTAAGGACTCCACGAGCGCTCTTTAACTTCATGCTCAGGCTGCGGTTGTAGTCGCGAGTGAAGATAGTTGGCTTGAGATCGCGATGTGGCTTTAGTATCCGACGACTCAGCTGTGTATGGTTCTTCTTGTTCAGATCGGATTCGGAGCCGGCGAAGGTGCACATCGATATGTCAATAAGCCAAGTCTCACCTGACTTAGCAGCTGACTCAGTTTCAATAAGTTTCTTAAGATCGCCCTCGTCTGGATCATCTGCGGCGGTCTCAATACTGAGAGAACCCCAAATATATCCCTTGACATCGACTTCGTGAACAGTGTCTTGCCCAACCAGAAATCGCTTGATCCGGCGCACAGAGGAGCCGGGAACAATTTTGACGTGGAAGGACTTCGCTATCGACTCAACGACGTCGCATATCCGGGCACCGTTCACCGGTCTGTCGCCGTAGAATCCAGATCGGTTGTCATAGCGGTACAGGACGGTGCCCAGGAGGTAAGAGACGGCTCTAGTGGCAAGGTGAGTCGCGCAGATTACATCCGCGAGACTACCGGTTGTTGGGGCAATCTGATCAACTGGCGCAATTGTTGGCAGGGCAATTAGAGTGTGTGAAACAAGTGACGTATAACCATCAATGTGGACAGCCAATGATCTGCACAGGAAGAATTAGCCGCGAACTCCTACACAAAGCCACTCTATAGCTCTTACATCTTAACAATGTCTCCATTATTCAGAACATATGCTGACTCCCTCTCTGCAGGAGAGTATCCCCATACGCAGTTGTTGATATCTACTGTTGTTGGTCCAGCGACACCTTTCTCTTGCACGGCCTTGTATATCTTGCTCATCTCCTGCTCTATAAACAGGTCTCCAGTGTGGCAAATGTCGTAAGTATTGCTTAACCGTCCCTCAGTAATCTCTCTAACAAGGTAGCTGAGCGCCGACTGAGCTATACGGCCTGCAGCGACGTATTTCAGTGAAATCGGCGAGTCAACTGAGACCAGTTCGTTCTTCTCATCCACAGCCTGCGCCCCGTCGACTATCATTTCCTGAGCCGACATACCGAGAAGTTTTTTAATATTGCGTATTGGTGCAAGCCAAAAAAAGGTGATTGTAAGATCGAAATAAGAGTGAAATTAATTTGTACACCGCATCGCGCACCGGAATTTTTTCATACTTTTCTCAGGGGTCAATGGTGGTTTAGGGTACTGGAGTCAGCAAGGCTGAATGTCAGTGAATGATACCACTCATGCTTGATCAACCTTTCATATTGAAGGAATAGAACAAGTTCACAGAATAACATAGAACAAGTTCAAGTTTCTTTCATTGCTAGCGTCATTAGCATTTGTAGCCGATAAACTTAGTGAGAAACATCTAGGCGAACTTTTCAAGCAAATGCGTGGCGGAGTGTAATATTCGTGCCTGGCCAGGATCCGTATATCACGAGACAACAAATTCTAAGAAATTGCATGGAACTGAGGATCAATGATATTACAAAACCAAAGCCGTTGCGTCATGTACGGAAATGCTTAAAAAATGAAGTTGATTCGTTGCGACGTCTTGAAAGCTCTCTACATACATAGGGGAGCCACGCAAGCACGCCAGCGCGTCGAGACGCATGTCTAAAATCACTGACGTTCCACCAAATTCAGCGCGCATCACAGCCTTACCACCATCCATCCGGATTTTCAGCTCGATAGCGTCGTTACATTCAAAATTGCACTAGATCAGTTCATTATTGACAAGCTACGCATATACAGTTTAAATGGTACGTCGCATTCCTCATATGATGGCGGATGTCTTGTGCTTAATATATATGCGGTAGTTCCGAAACTCATACGACAACGATTCTATTACATATTCGCCTACAGGACGGTTGTTCCAGGTAATTAAAGTTTTTAGTTATTTAGAGCGAAGTGCTTGCATAATTATTGGTTTTTCATTGCAATAATATGATGGATCGAGGAGATCAAAAGTCTCCATTTCGTGTGTTGCTAAGCTTGTACCAATAACTTCGATTTTGTCGATTACAGAATTGAATTTTAACTTTCGCGATCTAGGTTGAATATGCGTTGGAGGCCATTAAGCAGGGAAGTGCAGCTGTTGGATTAGTGAGTAAGACACATGCTGTGATCGTGGCTCTCAAGGTATGAATTTCATGGCTGAATAGCCATGATGGAGCTGTTTATCATACTTGTACTAACAGTTGGATCTGCAGAGAAATGCGGAGGAACTTGGATCGTATCAGAAGAAGATTATCCCCATTGATGATCACCTGGGAATTGCACTTGCCGGTCTTGCTCCTGATGCCAGGGTACTAAGGTAGGCAGGCAATGTTCTCTAATTGGCTAAAGATCGCTCTAACACACTTTACTAGTAACTTCATGCGAACGCAGGCAATGTCGTCGAAGATGATCTACAACCGCCCGATTCCACTTTCGCGACTTGTTAGCTCCATTGGAGATAAAGCACAGAGGAATACTCAGACCTACGGAAGAAGACCATACGGTGTTGGACTGCTGGTTGTTGGACATGACGTAAGCATCCTTTGTGTTAGTTAATTTATATGCCTTGTTATTAAGATTTTAGGAAACTGGACCGCATTTGTTTGAATTCCAGCCCAGTGGGACAGTCTTGGAGTATTTCGGGGCTGCAATTGGTGCACGATCGCAATCGGCTAGAACTTATCTCGAGCGTAATTTCGATCAGTTCTCTGACAGCTCCCTAGAGGATCTTGTGCTTCACGGCCTGCGGGCATTGAGAGATACCCTTGCGCAGGACAAGGAGTTGATGGCGCAGAACACTAGTATAGGCGTTGTGGGTGTTGACACAAAGTTTACACTGTACGATAACGACGACGTTCTGGAATGGCTAGATAAGCTTGGTGATGTTGGTAGCACTCGCGGAAGACGACCGCCAGAGGAGCCGGAGGCACCTACGACCGATGACACTCCAGTCACTGATGCTCCCCCGCAAGGAGAGGCAACCGACACGGCGGAGCCCATTGAGACGGATGCATAAGCTAGATGACGTGGTCATGCTTGTATTATCTGAGATTATATATATAATATAGTTATTGCACAAATTTTGTTGTTAATTGGTTGTCTGTGACAATTGTAGTTTCATTTACAATGACTACCGTACGCCTTCAGTGGACCGTACGCCTTCAGTGGAACAACAAACATGAGTAATGGGCAACCTGGTATGCGCCAAATATATTATAACTGTCTTGGCAAGTAACTGCCTACGAGTGCCTTTAGCATGATGGCTAGTCTGGATGTTGGCGGCACCCGTGCAATGCAAAATGGGAGTTGGATTGTGCTTTTTAGACATGCACAATTGGCAGTATTCCTGTCCGCAGCAGGAAATAAAATCCTTTGCTATGCAGAAAACGGACTACTCTTTTCCCATACAAGGAATGCTTCTGGTCTGGAGCACGATACACAAGAACACCGCCTGGTCTGTATATGTGTTTCCGCTTTCTAGGGAAGTCGTTGTATGTGCGGGTGCGCGCCCCACCTCATGTCGCGCACTGATTAAACCTTCCTTAATGTTCTTGTAGTCCGTACCGATTCGACGTCGCTACCCATTTTCTCTAGCAGGTACGCCTATTGTAGGCATATCTATTTCCAGTTCTGCGAAGTCTTGATTCAAGAATGCCTCCTCCAACTGCACAGGACCAAGAAGAACCTGCCAGGAGCAGGTTGAGTTTCGTGAACATCATTCTGCTGATCTTCGCAGCGCAATTCTTTATTGGTGCGTCCTACTGTTAGCTGTATCACTCAAGAGATATGATTTCTGATGGATTGACCTATAGGTCAGTTCACCAATAAAGCTCCAGCGAAACCGGCGCCCTCACCGGATGAGATCAAGGTTTCTGATGAAACTGGCGCTCCTGTTCCGCAGGCGATAGTCCCCACCAACGTCTACCCATTGTGGCCCGTCGGAACAGAATATGACGTCCGTTTCTACATCAGCGACAGTGCTTACTTCGAGAACTACGACTTAGACCCTGTGCTCGAGGGACACGGACTGTACCTGGGAAATTCGAGCTTCAAGCTCTCCAAGACAATTGAGTATCCTACAACTGAGGTTGACGATCCGTGACTACTGAGATATGCGTATTGAATTGTTCACTAATGTGGCTTTTGAGCAGTCACTGAGGAATAATGGATCTCTCTATGGCCATGTGTACGTTTCGCAGACTGGCGCTGACTTCATGCCTACGTCGCCTACATTCAACCCGAGAGCTGCCTACGCAGCTCATATTCGTACGTTCTCGAAACTCGAATCGAATCTAGATATCGATAGTCTAATTAAAAGCTACTAGAACTGTCGCACTACCTGCCGGTCAAGAAAGAGGTAAAGACTAAGCATCTGCTTAGTGGAACTGAGGAGCTGGAAGAAGCAGGGGAGACTCCCACGGGACCATTGCCTATTGTGCCCTACTGGCATCCCAATATCAGTATTGGAATTATGACTTCTGGACAGATGAGCTACATTCAGAGTCCAGCTGCTGTTAGACAATGGATCCCCTTAGAATCTACAGGGCTTCGGGATGCAACTGGCAAGGACGGATGGTATTGTAAGTAGAGATTTTGCCGTTTAGAGACTTCGGTATTGAGTTAGCTAATTTTACAGATCCTGTCATATTCTACAATCAGTTTTGGCAACTGGCCTCACAAATGACTGAGATTAACTCCACGGTCATGTAAAGCTTCTAGTCAATGTATTATGTATACCATTTCTGACAGGTACGTAATCAGGTCTCTTCCCATCACAATTGAATTCTCCCCGATGAGGTTCTGGAAGTTCCAGATCATGTCGTCTATGGATGCTGGCTTCAAGCAGCAGGCTGAGTCTATGGGCAACTCCGGAGGTGGTGAACTCGATGAGTTCAAGAGGGTTCTTTTAGAAACGAACATCTATCTTCTGGGGATCACTGTTGCAGTGTCTATCCTGCATACAGTTTTTGAGATGCTTGCCTTTAAAAATGGTATGGCGTTACTTATATATCGTGTGTTCGTTTGGTCGTTCTTTTCTCACCAGTCATCTTAAGATATCTCTCATTGGAAAAACAAGAAGGACAACATCGGTGTCTCTTTCCGCAGTATTATTGCCAATGTGGTCATGCAAGCTATTATCTTCCTGTACCTCTTGGATAACAATGAGAACACCAGCTGGATGGTCATGTTCTCCCAGGGAAGTGGTATTTTGGTCGAGGCGTGGAAGGTTACTAAGGCAGTCGATGTTAAGGTGAATGATTATTAGTGTTTTTAAATTGATGATCGCTGACAAAATGGATAGATCCAACCTTCTACGGGCATTATCCCCTACAAAGTCACATTCGAGGATAAGCACACTCTTAGCGAGACTGAGAAGAAAACCCAGGAATACGATCAGGTATATCCTAGTGCTGTTATATATTCGCCGTTCGACTAACGCATCTTACTCTCGTTAGATTGCCTTCAGGTACATGTATATTGCTGCCGTTCCACTTTTGGGTGCCTATGCTGTATACTCCCTCGTATACGATACACACAAATCCTGGTACTCTTTTATCATCACGACTCTTGTCGGCTCGGTTTACGCATACGGGTTTTTGATGCTCGTTCCCAGCATTTATATCAATTACAGGCTCAAGTCAGGTGTGTGACGGTATAGGAATCTCGTGGACTATGCATTGCTAACTTCTATCGATATAGTCGCCCACATGCCTAGAAGAGCCATGATCTACAAGTTCTTGAACACCTTCATCGATGATTTGTTCGCATTCGTTATAAAGGTTTGTGGCCGATTTATCTGATGTCCTGAACATAATCGGATATTAATAGAGCATTCAGATGCCCATTCTTCACCGTCTTGCGACTCTGAGAGACGACGTTATTTTTTTCATCTACCTTTACCAGACATGGTGAGTGCATGCAATATCTGGCAATGTAAAGTCGGCTCTAACATGAATAGGTTATATCGAGTTGACCCCACTCGTATTAACGAATTCGGACAGGGCGGAGACGATGTAGAGGAGGAAAGTGAGAAGAAGGAGATTGAGGATGTTAACGATATTCCCGCCGAGGGTTATGCGACATCTTCTGAACCGATCGCTGCTTCTGAGTCTACCAAAACTTCCAAGAGAAAGTAAACTAGGTTCTGGAGTGTAGGACAGAATTTTAAATGAGAGCAGAAGTATTATGGTGAAATCTATTGGAATTATACAATTTGATGAGTTTGACATATTTATGACCTTGTAGTTTAATGGTTGCTAGCATTTTGGATTAGTTCACTAGTTATTTGAATGGTTCCAAAGTATCAAACGCACATTTATGTGCACCACGTAAACTAATTTGAGATTTTGATCTTAGTACTTATAATTTAACTGCTGTAGCCTCTACGGTCTGCAGAACGCTATAGCATGTCGGTCTTGAAACTCGCCAGTCTCGTGTACGGATGGATTAGGAATTCGCGCTAGCTTCTTCAGGGCAAACCTAAACAAACAGTGTTAACTACTCGCCCGTGACCGACGCAAGCCCCAAACAGGGCTACCCACTCATCTCATCCCATCTCATCTCATCGGTCTTCCAGCTCCAATATCTACGAACCTGTGTTAACTTCTATTTTGTTGCTGAGCGGGATTCGGATAATACGGCTGCCGATAGATGTTCAGTGTTTTTGTGGAAAATTAATTGTTGGCCCGACTCGGCGACTCAAACATTCCACCGCTATCACGTTAATCGGTATGGATATTTATTAACTTATTCAATATATTAAATGATCGACGTCATTAAACATGCGAGGGAATACTAACGAGCGTCGATGTTATTAAGACGTTGCTACACCTCTATGAAATAGTTTTAACCGTCACACGGAACAACAGTAATCATGGCTCCTCGGCGCCAATCAGGGGGTGGTGTGTCGCGTGGAGGAAGGAAACAGATCACGAACGCCGCGACGGCCAGAGCGACAAAAACAATACCAGGGAAGACGATGAGAGTAAGCAATGTGCATCGTACGTGGACTTGTCTTTAGCTTTATTCTGCGGTTAAGACGTCGATCTAATACTTTCCTAGCTGGCGATCCGACTCCAATAAAGAAAACACACAGGTATAAGCCCGGCACAGTCGCTTTACGTGAGATTCGAAAATATCAGAAAGGTACAGAACTTCTTATACAAAAGCTGCCATTTGCGCGGTTAGTGCGCGAGGTCGCTTCAGAATATGTCTGGAGTGGAGAGGCCATGGGAATTAGTCGAAGTGGACTGCGATTCCAGTCTCTGGCAATTCTTGCGCTGCAAGAGGCCGCGGAGGCGTATTTAGTACATCTGTTTGAAGATACAAATTTATGCGCGATACATGCGAAGAGGGTTACCATTATGCAGAAAGATATTCAGTTGGCGCGACGGATAAGAGGTGCTTGGGGCGGCCTTGGGTAAATCGGCTTAATATAATACTCTTTATTGTCCGATTTTGTTTCAATATAATATTTTGTACACCAGCCATTGTATACTATTATTTGTAATTTTAATTAATATTCTTCACGAAGGTTTATAGCGCACATTTACTATTCTTTGGATTTCATGTTTCAGCAATTAATTCTCACGTAGCTAACACAAGTGCAAATAGTCCGCCAATCAAGAAATTAAACAATACACCATCATTTTATACGCCATAACAGTACACAAACCATACTCAAATGCAATAAGTATACACGATTATCTCAAAGCGCCGGCTTGGTATTGATGAGCGAATCGATCAAAGGTACAATTTGGCTGTTAACGGCCAGTTGCTTCTCGGCCATTAAACTCTTCCCATTCTTCAGCAAAATATCTAAAGGTATTTGGCTGTTAGCTTCTGTATTCTAGCTCATGATCCATGTTCTAAACTAATGCTGACCTGAAGTCAATGATCCCGACATCCAACACCATAGTACGTCTCGCGTCTTTTTGGCATTCACAAAAGCAGCCAAAGCTGTGTTCTCTTTCTGGTCTCTATCCCCAAATTGAGATGCTCCCAGATGTAATATAATCGTGGTGAACTGTGAGTTTGCCAGATCCCTCGCAGCAATGAGAAGACTCGATATTTTATTCCTGTATGCTGTTAGAATAGACAACCGAAGTTTGTCATTAGTAAAGGATACAAATCTTACTGCGTATCGATTCCACTCAGCGAGTTATCAACTGCAGTGATGAGATCCCATGCCAATTTAATTGCGCCGCTGGGGTAGCTAGCAATAATCGGGCCAACTTGCTGAGTCAGCTTATCTGCAAGCTCCTGGTTTCCTATGGCATCGCCTCTATATATAAGGATCTTGCCCAGCGTGGCTAGAACGGAGAGTTCGGAATTTCGCTGAAGAAGCTTGTCGATAAGCGAGTAGGCCTCCAGTGCACTTGGAAGATTTCCAGTTGCCTGGAAATATAGACCCAAAATATAAAGTACGGACGGGTACAAGCCTCCTAGACTCTCATCCGACAGTATTTTCGTAGACTCCAATAGGTTCATCAAATTCTGGAAAATTAGCACGCAGAAATTCATGGATATATTTGGGTATGCACCTCAGTCGACCATTCACCGCGAACAAACTTCTCAAGGCAGACATAGAACAGCAAATAGCTGCGCATTGTCCTATAAAATCCTGATCGCGCAGTAGCTAGGCATAGTGGGATAGAAGTTGTATCATGGCTCTCGTGGTTTACTGACAAGAGTTAGCACGCCGAACTAAACCACAAAAATAGATATGAAACCTTACATTCAGTTTCGATAACATTCAATCCCTCAGTCAGATAGCGATACGCTTTCCGCTTCTCCCAGGCATTGTAGATACTGACAACCCCAGAGAGTAAGTAGGATATTATAAAAACTTCCGATTGGCACCACCATTTGAATTTAATGGGAATGTAAGCGATCCCTTCGTCCGAAGGAGGTAAAGCAATCTACATCCATTAATATCTCCAAATAAATGTATTTTGACAGCGGCGTTGCTTACCAGAAAACTACCATCGTCTTTCCAAAATTTCCATCGCCCGGTTTCATCTGCCACCTGATAATCTAACGATTCGTGCACAACCTTCAATTTCGTCTCAGCCAGGTTAACGTCACCTAGCATGATCGCGGAGAGAGTGTCATAAAGTACACGCATTATCACCAACTGTGGAACATATTGCCTTGAGTAAACAGTCTCGCATTGAGACGCTTGAACTAGATATTGCTGCGCTTGTGCCGGATTATTTTGCCGTAAACTCACCAGCGCGCATGTAAGGAAGGAAAGATATCGCAGTTCACTTGAAGTACAAGTAAAGAGGGGCTTTATTGACGTCAGCGTGGTACTATACTCTTTCGAGGAGAAGTGCAAGCTCGCTCGGAGGTACTGAAGAGTGTGAGACCATGTCGGAATGCCGAATCTGAGCATAGTTAGTTATAGTCTTGAAGGTTGGCAGCTGAGCTAAGACTTTTACGTTTCGGCCTCTCGAAGGCATGATGCCAATAGTTTATGAGCCGCCTTAATATTCGACTTCGCCAACATTCGTATCGACAGATGAAGCATCGTGAACTTAACATCGTATAGATTATTCTATAAAAACAGTTAGTCATTCGATTCCAGGCCAAATACAGTCTCATTCAAAACTGACTCGTCGCGCAATCGCTATCTGCATTTCATACTACACATTAGCATCCTCTATATAGCACGCTCAAAGTCATCCACGTACCCCCTTGTTCAATACCTCCTCCGCTTCCGCATAGTTATTTGTCTCAGTGAATAACGCCTCTGAATACCACAGCGCTGCCAAACACTCCACATAAGGTGGCACTCGCTCCTAACTTCATCAGCAATTCAATTTAAACCTACGCCGGCTGCCCGCAACACTGACCTTCAACACAGCTTCCAGACATCTCGTGCCTGTCGCAATTATCTTATAATATGCCATAACATCATCAATCGACTTCAGACGTGTACTCTTCTTATGGGCTGCTGAGAAATAGTCATTCGCCAGAGGAAACAAGATTAGATGGATATTCGAGAACGCAGAAGTGGCCAGGATATCCTGCTGAGCCTGTCCATATTGCTGCCGCAGTTGGTCGCTGGCTAACTGAGAAGACGCCATGTGTTGTCTACAGATCAATCAGAATAAATATGGTTGACAAGAACTGTACAGCAATACTCGATGTGGAATCAAAACCCTCAAAGTCGCAAGTCGCGTCTTTTTGCTATGAAGCGCGTTTTGTACAACTTCGCGTTTTCAGCTCACCCTAACCCGCTACCCTCCATGGACCTCGGATGCCGTTTATTGGCATCAACGCGATCTGAGTTCTGCGTATCCGGCGCCGCACGTTTTCCCAAAACAACGCGTCAAAAGAATTAAGATGCACGAGTTCCCACCACCATAATTTAACATCGCACACGACCATGTCGTCAACTGACTCAAGATCTCGTAACGCATCCGGACGCCCCTCGATCGCGTACTCGCGCCAGTCCATGGTCTCCTCCAGCATTCCCACACACCCCTCCTCGGCGGCGTCGCTTCGCGCTCCTCCTGTAGCGATGTCTGCGCCGCGATCGCTGACGGAGGAGCTTGAGAAGATTGAACAATCAATCACGTTGACGCTGCAGGAGATCGATCAGAACTTTAGCACGTCGCACAGAATCATCACTGGTTCGATTTTGCCCATCGTGGAACAATATGCACTGCAGTCTCAGGCTGTTTGGCAGTCTTCGAAAGTATGAAAGAATGTGGATGTATCATTTTCAGGTAAAATCCTAACGACTATCGCGTAGTTTTGGAAGGAATTTTTTGAGTCAAGTGCGAATGTGTCGCTTGCTGGCTATGAAGAACTGGCATCAGAAGGTGGCCAGGACGTGGAAGCCAGTCAAGTGACAGAGTACTCTGCAACGATGGACTACGACTACAACCACACAGACGAACAAATACCTCGCGCTACCAGCCGACCTGCACCTGAGTCGAGCGTCGAGGACGCCAGTGCAATGGATGATTCGTCGTTCGTCGCCTATATTAGTGGCAAATACACTGACACTAGTCGCGAAGCACCAAAAAATGTTCCTGAGGAAAGACGAACGCACAACTCGAATAAGAGGTACGATGAAGAGGATGATATGGAAACAGAAAGGACAATTGCCGGTACTGCCAACTTTATAAAAGCCATCAGTCTCGACGATCAGTCTACGCCACGCATCGCCCTGGGTCAACGAACAGATATAATACACTCGGACACAGAGCCTCGCGCGAAATCGCATGCAATGCAGTGGGCGAACATGGTTTCGCCATTTGAAGAACTTCGCAGTGAATTACGAACAACACAGTTTGATACTTCGAATTCAATATCAATACCTCAAATGAACGATGACTTCGACCAAGAAGACCTTTCTCCCGCGCCTCCTGGCATAACTGAGCTTCCCTCATCAGGTTTTACCAATCCACGTACACCTGGCCGGCCGCATGGCTACGGGAGACAAGAGACTTTTACCATCGACAAGAAAGATTCCCCTATGTGGACGCCGGAGTCGTCGCCATTCTCTCCATACGTCGGACTAAACCGACCGCGTAAACAAGCAAACGACCAGAACGTCCTTCTCCACAGAGTCCTCAACAAAAAATGGGCCGTTCAAGCGACGCCAAAAGCAAACAAGTCTACGCCACGAAGGCAACTTCCCAGAAACTTCCGTCCCGCGACGGAGTCGACCACTCCGAAGACCATACCTGTCAATTATGCATCCCGGTTCTCCTCCTCGCCTTTGGATTCTCCTCCTGTTACGCACCTCAATTCGACGATCTTCTCATCGCCGGAACGTAAATAGAACGGGTGTTATTGTAACAGCAATTGTTGTAATCTCTAATTTTCTTCTCTTTTTCTATTGTATAATGGAAATGCACAACATTTTTGAAGGCATATTACTTCATATACCAAAGCGTCATTTTCGTTTTATAACTAATATACAAATAAGACAATGCCTCCAAATCGTGATGCAGGTAATAAATTCCAACTTCGAGCTAGATAAGCTCCCCACCATTTCCCATTCCCCTGAAACTTTTCGGGCCCCTTTGCCGATTATTTCACTTCCACGGATTCATCTCCGAAGAAAAGCGGGGGTACCCTCCGTCGCCTCCGTCGCCTTCATCGTCGTCGGAGTCCTCGTAGTCATTCCCGTTGTACTTATCCGTCGCAATATCGCTTCGTGCTGACGCGGGCTCTGAAGGCGCCGATTTCTCCTTCAAATAACCTGCGAGAGGTCGGGGCGGAGTGGGACCTTCATCCAGCTGAGACTGGTTACTACTTGATCTCTGACTGCCAAAAGCTGCGCGTCGCTTTTCAGCCGCCCATTTCGACCAGCTGGAAAGATAAGATGGATCAGGAGAAACTGTTATGTCTGTGAAGAGCTGTTAGTCGATAATGTCTCCATCCACCCTCAATCTGAATAGTAACTTACGACGGTTCCGTTTAGAGCTAGAAGAAGTGGTAGACGAGTCTGACCCAGTAGGGGACAAAATAAGAGAGGATGCAGGTAGTGCATCAGGTTTAGCCTCTGCTGAATCCTGTACCTTATGCTGCGCTTCTTTCCGTGCTCGCTCCTTCTCCCTCATACTCTCAATCTCGGCCCAGAAATTGCCAAACGCAGTCGACACCCTCTGCGAGCCAGATGTAATTGTCTTTGCAATCGCCTCCCGCGCGGGTGCCAAATTCTGCATTTGCCTATTCTCACAATTGTTAGTACTGCATCATTACCACGTGGATACATCAAACAACAACCACAACAGCTAAGAAACAAAAGACGAAAGGGTACTAATGTCAACTGATAACGCACTGTGAAACTTTGCGTTGGACATCCTCCAGGGATATTCCGCCCTGGGACAAATGCTTGGGCTCTACGACATCGAAGAGTTCTTCATCAGTAAATTGCTGGAATATGCGGTAATTGTTTGTTTCCTTCCATTTGTCGATCCATTCCATGCTGAATTCGGTAGCGGGGTTGCCGTCTACTAAGCGTGTGAATGGTGCATGCTTGCAGAGCTGGAAATTAATACGTACCAATTTGAGGAAGTAGTGCTTCTGGAGGAGGCGGACCACCGTACTTCCTCATGAAACCGTCATACTTGACAGATGAAAGGAAAGCCATGATGTAGTCTTCAAACTGCCATCGAATGTAATCCTCACTTCCTATGAATATTACTGATTCGGAGCGTCCACTTTCATCTGTAAAAATATTTAGAAATCGTATCTTCTTGAATATCAAGTTCATTCTCGCATACCCTCTGGCCACGTTTCACTGACTGCATGAGAGATAGCATCTATCCACTTCCTATCGTACGGAGTCAAACGTAAAGGATCCTCGTATGCAGGATTGAGAATCTCGACCGAATTATCATCAACCTATATCACATCAGCACATACCACCCGAACCCATCCCGCTCTGACGTACATTCACTAATATGTCCGCAAACTTATGTTTCTGTGACAGCAGAAGCGAATTCGTACTCCCAATCAGATAAAACTTCGTCTCCTCCCGCGTCAAGGCCTCCAGCTGCTGTAATGGTGTGTACGGATTGAACATGCCGCCTTTGCCGAAAACCTGCAATGGGAGCCCCATGAACGCTAGAAGTGATGATCTGTCGCTACTTTTCAGACTTGTAGACTTCTTTAGCGTGTACTCGTATGAATCCAGGATTGGCGACGCGGAGTCTTCGAGGTGCTCGATGAGACCTTGAGGATAAGGTTACTACACGTAAATATACCTCAATCCAAGAAATTCATACCAGGAATGAGCGACACTAGGGAAAACTGACTGGAACACAACAGTTCTGTGTTCGACCCAAAAAACAAAATCCTCGGCTCCAATATCAATGCCTTAAACAGCACCAAGGCCTTCCACTTAAATCTATGTACCAACTCTCTCAACGTCATCCCATTATATAAATCCGCCTCGCCAACTCCATTCTGAAACAGCTGGACCAAGTTCTCGTAGAGATTGTTGATGATAGACCGGTCTTCAAAATTACCCTGGAGAAAATATGCCCTCGTAACGACCGCCAATTTCTCTCGTATCGGTCCGAAGATAGGCTCTCGCGCGACGACAACAACGGACTTCTGAACCGTAGACCGCGTTACATCGGCAGATTTGTGGAGGAGTTCCGCGGTCCGGATCTGGCGGTTGCACGATATCCCAAAGTAAGTCGTTGCTTTGGTGCTTGTCTCTTTCTCGCCTGGCTCGTATAGTAGTGTAAAATATGAATAGTCCTCCTCATGCTATACATCTCAAGGAGATCAGTAACCAATAGTAATAGCAATATCATATGAGCAGCACAAGCTCAGGATGCCCACCGAATGACTACCATCAGGCAAGCTCTGGAAGGGCAGATTCGCCCACCGAGTAGACTGATCTTCTCCATTCTCACCAATCCAATATTCAACTTCAGGGCCACTATATTCACCACATATTAGCGATGAGAAACTATAACTCTCAGTCAAGCGAAATTCCCAGAATGTTATACCGGGTATGATGGAATCCAACAACACACACGCCGACGATGAGAGAGTCCGCCCTGTGCACCGATGTTTCTTCAACACTCATTTTCCCGTCATTTCCAATCTCCCGTTACGAATTAAACCCTGCCACTATTTCTTTAATAGCAGATACGTTGTTCCGTTCCGTTGACCAAATCGTGAAGGAACGTGTTCGGCACGCTGTATTCGGTTTTAGCGCCAAAATCCAAAGTCAAGAGACCTAGTAAGCAATCCGACAACCAACGCAATTGCGAGCGAAGGTATTTAGCCGATATAAATGAGAAATGAGTGATAAGAGACGAAAGAAATGGTTGCCGCGTCGGATAATCTCCCCGTACCTGTAATCTTTGCCCGGAAACCTGAGGGCCCGAAGTAAGATTTTGAGTTTACAACGCGTGGAGCAAGGACGATCGATGTATGCAGCGAGTGCAGGAAGACATAAAAGGCGACTTCCATTCGCATGTCAATTGATGATGTAAACGATTAAAGCCCTCATTACGGTGCATACATTAGAATGCAATTAATAATAAAACATAAAATACATTAATTACGAACGAGGCCAAGGAACAACGACCATCGCAAGCAAAAGATTCAGAAAACTGACAAAATAACATTTAACTAACGATTTGTGATCTGCGGCTGCTTATTACGAACAGACGAAGAGAAAAAATCATATCATGTCGTCGGAATTCCTCACTACATGCGGTCCTACTAATGGATAGCACAAAACCGTCACTACTGTATATAACACGACACGCCGACAAAGTGCCATTTACCGCTCTCTAGCATAACCTTATTCCGGGACCGCGCCGCCGTCTATGTTGTGGAAGTCTAAGATCTCGGAGTACATCATTACTTTCCACTATAAATAAATTAGTGTCAAGCCGACTCATCAACACAAAAAGACAAACCACATACCGAATCTACAGGAAGATCCGCGTCTAGAAACATAAAATAGTCAGAATCTTAACTCAGTATACTCCCAAACATGCTACATACCGTTGAAAGACCAATCGAATTTCTCTTCCGATACAGGTTCGTCGGTAGGATCATGATACGGAGCCAGATACTCATGTGCAAGCGCTTCAGCAGCAGTTATCCTCTTACGCGGATCGAACACAAGCATCTTCTCGAGCAGATCGATCGCCTGCGGATCGGCATTCTTAAACTTCTGCGACAGTGGTATTCTCTGTCGCTTCGGGAGCGATTTGACGAAACGAAGAGTCTGTAATCGACTATCAGTAGCTGTACACAACAGATAACCAAGAAAACATGCATTTTCGCTACAAATGGTATGGATAACATCATCAGGCGGAGTTCCAAGAAGCTCAGTGATAATTGAAAACTGATTAACGTGATCCTTCCCAGGGAACAGGGGCTTTCCCTCCAGCATTTCAGCGAAAATGCAGCCGGCGCTCCATATATCCACTATTGCCCAATCAGATACGGAAACAACGACCCAACCAAAGAAGTTCACATACCCTCAACGTCGTACTTCTGCCACGTAAGCATAATCTCGGGAGCTCTGTAGTACCGAGTCGAAACGTAACCGGTCATCTGAGGATCCTGAATTCTAGCCAACCCGAAGTCGCATATCTAGTTTATTTAAGCAAGCGATCAATCGCCTATCGCGAGTACAGCAGATTATACCTTCAGATCACAGTTCTCGTTGACTAGAATGTTGCTGGGCTTCAAGTCACGATGAATCACACCAGCTGAATGGACATATTTTAAACCACGCTATGAACAATTAGTTAGCCTCCGAAATTGGAATCAGCCTGTATTTACACAACCGATCGCGCACCAGAATCTGATACAAGAAATACTGTATGAACTGCTTCTCCAGGGGTCGGGAGGTCAATAACCGATGCAGATCAGTGCCCAGTAGCTCCGTCACGAAGTATCTACAACAGTCAGTCATCGCACATAAATTTCATCATAACTGGCAAGCATATTTAGGTGAGGTGACCTACATATCTTCCAGTGGCGAAATGAAAATGTCGCTGAGCGAGATGACATTCTCATGACGCAGATGCTTCAGCAGTTTTAGCTCTCGGTAAGTTCGCTTCGAAAGAACAGGGGTGCTGAATGGCTTCATAATCTTCTTTATCGCCACAGCTTGTCCAGTAAGTTGATCCCGAGCGGAGCTTCAAATAGTTAGATGAAGGTTGGACCTCACGTCACATAGTGATTAGCATACCAGACCAGTCCGAATGCACCCATTCCAACTGGATTGAGATCGGCATACCTAGAACACACAGTTAGCAAATTACACAATGCATTGAATGAAGCTCGACGGGATTACATGCCTACTCGTGATCTCGAACGAAGTTCCAAAAATTTGTGTTCTAAAAGGTGAGAGTTGTGAGCAATTGCGCCTATGTGGAGGGAGACATGTCGATCACACATACCGAATGAAATCTGCCATTGTTAAGGTGCCCCAAGCTGCGAATCCGACCTATAACACTAACACTCAAAAAGCACCGAGCGCAATGGAACAGGGAATCGCAAGAGAAATGTAGAAGCGACTGAACGCGATTCGATGACTAGCAGCGGTGATGCTCGTAGCTGTTCGGACGAAGCATGAGAAGCCGATGGACGCGGGCTGTTCGTGCGAGCGTAGTGAAAGGCGATGGCTCGGTGTACTCGATAGAGCAATATCCCTACTTCCGCTAACGCGTTGCAGCTTAGCGCAAAGCCAAAAACAGTTCCCAGCAATGCTGTGGCTCGCTTCCGCGCTTCCCATCAGCATCAATCCTCGACCTCGGCTTTATCAGCTTAGATGACAAAGTAGCCACATTTTCCTGTGTCGAGCTTCTAACGTATATAACGCAGCTATTATAACTCGGAACTCTTCGTATTCTTAATTTCTCTACAATGGTGATTGGGAGATATTTTACGGACCGGAAATTTCCGTAATGCGATATGTGTGGCCAATATCTGTATGATAAGTAAGGTGTGTGGACATTGGTCTTGTGAATAAGACTATTTATTGTTCTGCTTGTCGATACCTGTCTATCCATATCTTGTATTGAATGGCGAACGAAACAATGCATGGGTCTGTTGATTGGAGCGACAGGGACTACTTTTTTGTATTGTTTTGAGAAATAAACACTATCACAACCAAGTTAAATTCGGACAACATTGTAGATGCGTCTCTGGCCAACGATGAAGCTTAATCAGTCAAATCATATGACGCGGATCCCTCGTACTTGAAGGTATCACCAACTGCCCGGTCAGACATAAACGTAAGGAGTATACAGGTTCTATGAATGAGTTCGCATAGCTGCTGCCTTGGGTTACGGATAGACATCTCTTTAAAAAAAAATCAGCACTTCGCTCGACTGCAATCTGCGGAAGAAGTCACATGTCGGCAGTTACTCAATTTCAATACTATCTCGAAGGCTGACTTTAACAAAAAGTCTTGCACTTGATCGACGAACACAGTCGACTTCTCCCGACGATGAGATCATAGCGCCCGAATCGCGCCTGAGAACCGCTTGTGATTGTCGCAACCCGACACGTATATACAAAAAGTTGGACCAGGCGCCAGGTTCAGGGATGCGGTGGTTGGCACCGACACGGGTTACGACTTGCGTCTCTTCGGTGACTGCCGTCTATACCAGCTGGAGCGTCTGCAACGTCTATCACTAGCAGTCAATTATTTACTTGAATTTTGGGCATTGTCAGTTGTGTTTTTGTCGAGTCGCGTCACGTCGTTGTCAACACGTGCAGTAGTGTGCATCCTGCTCCTGAGCTTGGACCACTTCACGTTGACAAATTATTGGGTGATGTGTGGTGTATTCAGGATGGATCTGTGCGTGTACGGTGCTAACCGCCACATCGCGTGCTTCTAGCATGACTCGTTTCGGGTCTCAGTTTGCTCCGCCCTGCATTGCACCCTAACCTACTTGGGCGCGATAACGCATGGAGGTGCAGGAGTGCCAGCAAAATAAGCTTCATTCCATCACGTCTGCTAATACGCTAGTCCTATCGCAGCCTAGCGCGGCTCCGAGTTGTCTCGACAAACCGATCGAGCTGGTTATGCCCAACCTAGGATAGATATTCTCAGGCTTGTCTCTCATATTCTTCAGCAAGTATCCCACCTGCAACCACTCCCCCCCAACAACCCAGCTGCATCTACACTATGGGGGACAAAGCAAATGTGGACGATACCATCGAGCAGCTCGAGCCCGAGACGTCCGCTGCGGCGGAGCGGAGGCGGCCGCCCATGACCAACGAGGATTCATTCTCGTCCGTCCGCCCGGGTTCTCGTCGCCACTCGTTTCACTCCCACTCGAAAAAGGCGTCTACGGAATTAGATTATTTGGAGGAGATTGTGCTGTTGAAGGTATGGGTGACATTTGTGTGCCGTGTTAATGTTGTTTGATGTCGCTAACTTTTTCGACTGCTCAGCTCGACCTCTTCCTCAGCCACCTCGAGCAGCGTCTTTCGTCACTCGAGTCCTACAGCGCCGAAAAGCTCAGCCAGCTCGATGAAAGTCTGACTAACGCCCACCAGACACTACTTGCGGTCAAAGAATCATGCGGCAAACTTGGAGGCGAGGTCATCGGCGAAGGCTGGCGTCGTGGCGAAGCCATTGTTAACATCCTCGACCGTAGCTACACCGAGTCCCTCGCCACTCGTGACTCCCTCCCGTCCAGAGTTGCAGCCGGCATGCGCTTTCTCGAGCAGAAGTTGTCAGACCTCGAGAGTCAGTGTTACGCCACTGTCGACGAGACACTTAGATCTGTCGACTCCAAGCTCTCGGACTCCGCCGACGCATTCAACCGCAGCGTCGAGGCTGCGCTTAAGGCCGCGCGCAACCGCCTCATCACGTACGAGGAGCTCCCCGTGCCATGGCGGGAGAATCCGTACATATGCAAGGGATACCGCTTCTGCGCAAGCTACTCGGAGTGCATCGTCAGTATGGTAAAAATCCACAACGAGACATGCAACATTTGGACTCATGCGTTTGGCTTCTTCATGATGCTCGCGGTCGCGCTCTATTACTATCCTTCGTCTCCAACCTTTGCCACCCTCACTACGTATGATAAGATTGTTGTCGGAATCTTCCTCATCGCAGCGTTGAAGTGCCTTTTGTCGTCGATCATTTGGCATACTTTCTGCTCTATCGGTAGTCTGGCCCACAAGCGCCGCTTTGCATGTGTCGATTACAGCGGCATATCCGTTCTCATAGCGTGTTCCATCCTGACAACAGAGTACACTTCGTTTTACTGCCAACCTCGGTCGCAGATTATCTATATGACCGCGACTGCTCTCTTCGGCATTGTAGGTGTCTGCTTTGCCTGGCATCCATCATTCGATGAGCCTGCAAACAGGTACCTTCGCATTGGATTCTTCGTCAGTCTCGCATTGTCCGCTGTCCTTACACTGGTCCATCTGTCGTTCACTAGAGGTATCATCGATACCCTTGCATTTCACTTCCCTATCGTCAAGAGCCTGGCGTGCTATATCGCCGGCGTCGTCGTCTACGGTTTGCTTTTCCCCGAGCGTTACTTTCCTGGCAAGATCTTCGACTGGATTGGAATGTATGTTTGCAACTATCTATCCCCTTACTTACCATTCTTTTTCATTTGTCTGACCACATGCACTCTTAAGGTCCCACAATCTGTGGCACATGGCCGTTGTCGGAGGAATCTACTACCACTACACAGCAACCCACAAATTGCTCAGTAACGCCCGCGAATTCAGCTGCACTATTCGCTAGGTGCGACCCTCATAGTAACACTTCGATACATTGGTACTGTTCTTCACCATAAGCATATACATTATTTTAATAACATTTTCTTATTCTTTTCCCTTTTTTTGGTCGTTGAATTGCTTTGCAGGCAGTTAACTTAATCAATATCGAAACACTTGGTTATGGCGTTTATTTTTTCTTTTCTTGTATTAAAGCGGCAATTTTGGCGAACAAGCTGTTAAAATTATAGAAGGAGTGGCCTGGACACGACGCGTCCAAGGAGGATTGTCCCGTTCTATTTATGAATTTGTTTACTACCTTTTTTTTTCTTTATTTCGTGCTTCTTTCGAAACCGAAATGTAGTTAGCATAAGGGGGATTTGGGAGCATGCTCCATGACTGGGAATGTTGAGTGGTGGGAAGTGCCATCTTTGACGTACATTGGCGAGACAACAGGGGATTGAGAAAATCGTGATGGATGGGTAACGTTTTACAGGTGTTTGTAACATGGCTCGCAAATGATGCAACGTTAAAGTAAAATATTCAGTTCAATGCTTCATTATTAGGTGAAGCTGGTGTTGTGATGTACACTGTTGGGTGCACACAGCTAGACTATGTATCAAGCAGGCGAATCAGAAAGCTGGTGAAGAGCCATCAAACAAGCCGTCGCCTTTCTTGTTTACCAATGTACTGGCAGCAAGAGGAGCCATTTGACCAAAATCAACCCCATACTAGCAAGTTCCCACCACGACAATGTGCGGGTTCACGACTGTCAGCGTGCCACGCAGACACGACTGACAAGCCAACATTATCTTCGTTATCATTCTTCCAATTCCACGCGTTCTCGACGCATCACACCGTGTAAATTAAAGCCATATCAATAATCGATCAGCTCGAACACTCGGAACTCAAGGAGCCATCCTCAACCAGCTGACTTTCACATAGCTTGCGTTTCTTTCTTACTATTCCTATTAGTCCCGCTTCCTTCTTCCGCTTCCTCGTCCGACTCTGCGTCTTCCTCCGATACCGCCGTATCCTTCGATACAGACGGCGTCGGAAACAGTGGCGTGGAACTGAAAAACGCGACGTATGAAAATGCCACGACGACGAGACCTGTGAATGACAACAGCATCGCATTGGAGTGCGACGAGATCGCACGGTCGATTGGTGTCGGTCTCATTTCTGATACAGTTGATCGACGTAGGTATATGTGAAGTGGCGATCGACGAGAATGGAAGGAGCACCACAGGTAATCAGTCGTGAGAGGCCCTCAGGTATCCTGACAAACTAAGCCGGTAAATGTGAAATTCTGATCCTCGAATCGGCCTATAGTAAAATCGCTAGGCTGCCAATGGAAAGGGGAAAGACCACCACGCAGTCATTGCTCACTCCACGCGAATGTCCGTTTGCCGGCCCGCAGCTTGATCTCGCCGCGCGCGCCGTCAATCAGCCCTCACTAGAGTATGTTGCTCGATCTACGTAACTGCGTGGTGCGCTTTTATGTGCATAACACGTCGCAATCAGGGCACCGTCACGAGCCCTTCATGCTTTACATTAACACAGTCCATCCGTGAATTATTGAATATCTATTTATATTGTTTGCGTTATACATTTTGTCAAGAGATCCTCGTGAGTCTCGGCTGTCAGCCAAGGACGTTCATGTAGCTCCGAAGATGTAGATACGAACCAATTCGAGCACTTATGACGTTTCTATCGAGGAGTCAGAAATTGTCCTGGCGACGTAGCGCTTGCCTCAGTGGTGAGCTATGAAGTAGCAGGTACCAAATGGGAATAGCAATCCGGCGGACTTCCTTAGAAGCTTAGAGGAAGGTCACCAGTACAGAGCCACAAATTCTCTTGAAGTTGAAGAATCGGATTAGTTTCTTCAAAAGTCTAGTTAGTGCAAAGACTGGACAAGGGGATCACGCGTACTATCGGCAGATACGCATGGAGCATGGGATAGTTTATGGCCAATTCAATCTTCAAAATAGGCAAAGCGCTTTCGGGGAACTGGACAAAACTGAGTTCCCGAGAAGACATATTAAATATCAGTTCTTATCTGTTGAATTGTGCATGATGAGCCATAAACAGAAGCCTTCCAGGTCACAACTAGCAAACAATAATGTTAATGGACAGTTCCCTTAAGTTGCCGGAAGCCATGAACTTTGTTCATAATCATCCATCAGATCGACATACTCTTGGCCCGCTTGTGCCCACCCTTTAATACCGTCGATGAGGAAAAAGCTTTGCATGGTATGATTGCCTTTATCGGTGATATAGTCACTCATCCAGCCTGCCGCCCGAGGACCTCTCCCTCGTGAAGAACCTGATTAATTGTCTAGCTTGTCGTTCTCACCAGGGATTATAAATTGAAACTTACCACAGTACCAAATAACCTTATCAATTTTGGCACTAAGCAAAAGCGTGTATAGAGTCGGAATACTACTGTATAGACTTTGAGCCGGGAGGTTTATTGATCCTCGAATAGTACCGCCCTACTCGTAATGCATTAAACAACACTGAATTCCATAGGCAAGAATAAGAAATACCTCGTGATCAGTTCTGCGCAAATCAACAAGAATAAAGTCTTTTCCGGGTTTCTGTCCGTCAACGAACCATTGCAGAATTTCTGCACGTAAAATCGAAGGTGGATGTCCCGCGATTGGGGAGCGACTAGATGATAATTCTTGAGCTGACATGCTGCAATTGCATGCCAATGTTGTCTTCTATTTTTAAGAGGGACGTGTCCACAAATAAATGCATTGAAATTTTGACTGTAAATGTCAGATGGATGGGCTTAATAATACGTAGCACCACATGACTTGCCCAATAATTGTGGCTCTCTGAAAGAGCGTGCAGTATCCTTTCAGAAGATATTTGTACGTTGAACAGATTGTTACGAATAATATTCTTCGTACATCGTCGTACAACGTCCGGACTTGCAACTGACACTTCAGATCCACCAACCCCGGTGGATCGATGACATTCAGGGGGTCTATCTTCCCGCCGCACGGACACCGTCGGTGAAGAGACATCTTTTAACTAACACGAGTGCACCAATAACATTCATTATTATTCACGTGTTGTGTTTTCCCATCGCATGCTTCGAATGTCCTGCTCGTTAGAGACGGACGCAGCAGCGAATATATATAACTACATCTCAATGTTGCTTATGAGAATATCCTAATGTCTGTAGCACACATATACTAATGTTACGAGGACGTTGCCAATGCTGTCCTAGCAATAATAGTATAAGCTGCCTATTACGAGAGAGATGCAAGACGACTGTGAAATGGCAATAAAGAATACATTTTCAGATACAGCCACTGCAGCAAAAGACGAGGCAAAGGACGATGATACCGGCAATTTCTTCTCCGACCTTGGGTAACGGCGATGTTCCAGCCTTTTAAGTCCCTCGCGTTTTTGGACCGCTATCGTTTTGCTATATGGCACTCTTCCTTGCGATGGCTATTGGCATTATACTTGGTAATTTCGTGCCTTCTACTGGACCCAGCAGCGAGGCGAGTTCGTCGGCGTGTCAATACCGATAGCGGTGGGCCCCCTCGTCATGATGTATCCTATCTTATGCAAAATAGCATTCGAGCTCGCGATCGCAGTGTGCGTCGCTACATTCGGTCCTAATAGCAGGCGCTAGTACTGGGTTCACGGGTGGGGGTTCTGTATACAACGAAAGTATGAAATTCTGAGATCGGGGATTTGCGCAGTGGAAACGATTCGAATTGCTAACTTTTCTGAACATTTTAGAAATTTAGCTCAGATGTTTAGCAAGCAGGCGACTTATTAGTTTTCGCGTTTGGACCTTAATTTGTGTGAGGGTTAGGGCTCACGTATTTATAGTCGGGTGACACAGCTGGACGGTATGAAATCGGGGTGACACACTGGACGGTAAGACGACCGACCGCTTTGGGTGCGAACGGCAATGTGAGGAGCTGCCGGGGAATGGAAGTAGGCTGCCCACCCACCCGTATAACAGCGGCCACGTTGAGCACTGGCGCAGGACCGCACACGCTTTAGCAACCACACTGGGATTCGCCCATACAGCAGGCAGCCTTTAGTTCAGGCCTCCAATCTCAGAATTTTGCGACAAAATTTAGTGCAGTCGAGTCGCCATAGTTAGCTGAAAATTATGATATTTTTTGGGACTTTATATCTAGAAAATCCATGGTGCCGTCTTTTAGTGTTGTCGCACACTTTGGTGAGAATCTGTCAATAGTTGCATGCGGCTGGAAAATCACGAAACAAGCCCTCGAACAAAACTTCACTCTCAGCCTTCTCCACTCCCACACCACTAAACCTCGCCCCAACACTGTCAACGACTATTATGATATTATCAAAGATATCTGTGCAGCACCATGTTTTACGAGATATTTCGTTGCTCTCAGTGCAATCATGCACCATTCAACAGCATAACCGAGCTGTCGAAGCATATTTCCAATTATCACCGCAATGTGACGTGTGTTGTCGTCAACGGCGAATCTTACGCCTTGACTGCTCCAGACAAATTTATATTCTAAGCTAGTAATAATATCTAAAAGTTCAGGGTCAATAACTACCCTACCACCTTTGTGAGTATATTGATGTCTTCTCAACAAAATGCGCCATACTCTCTGAACCTTCTCCCTTCACGAGACCGGTGTGACTTTAGTTTTTAGGCTTTCGTGCTGAGACCGTAACATATCTGCAGATATGTCTTCCTCGATAACCCGCAACTCCAGCCACAGTGTTCACAAACCACGCTTCAAGTCCCAAAAGCGTTATAAACAAATAGGGTATATATGCAACAACAAAAAAGAGCCGCAACATAGGTGTGACATTCGTTGTCAGATCCTTCACCACAACTTCCTGAAACCCGACTTCCTGTAGTATCCGTTGTAAAACACCTTGGCCAAACCGATCGTATCCTGGCATAGCTGCGTACTTGTTGACTTTCTCAATGGAGACCTTGAGGTCGCTCCGTGCGGCATTGAGGTCCCCATGCTCATACTCATACATAGCAATCGACCCTCCAGGCTTTAGTACGCGGAAGAATTCTCTTGCTGCTGCTTCGGGATCCGTGGCATGGACAAAAGTTTCCATTGTGTATACTCCGTCGAAAGATTCGTCGGCGAAGCCATCCAGGTGATGGTAATCCATCTTGCGGACAGTGACTGCGCCTTCGAGACCTTGCGCCTTGATATTGCGTTGCGCCTTCCGAACGTGGCGGCCGACAACATCAATGGCTTGAAGGCGGAGACCTCTACCAGCCAAATGAATGGCAACATGACCGACTCCACATCCAGCATCAAGCACGTTTGCGCCGATTTCAAGTCCGAGCGTGTCGAAGAGGTGGTCTTCCATCGCTCTCAGTGCTCCGCTGATCGGGAACGGCCAGTATGTATCCGCTTCGTAATACCCATAGTGCCGTGTATCTCCTAAAACAAGCCGATAGCCTATTCTGGATTCGAGAGAGGCGTAGTAGTTTTGGAGCAATCGATTGGGGTTTATGAGGGGTTCTTGATCGGATGCAGGCATCATGATAAATAAAGAATGCGCTTTTTGAGGTCGGAAATAGCGAGCAGCAGCGGTATAAAGGCAGTCTGCGGTTAGGATCTGCTTTCCGTATATGTTGAATTTAAGGGGACTATTACTGGCACGCGTAGATGAGTTTTTAGCGGACTTGACCCCAGTCTGGTGTGACTGTCGGACAGAGGGACACACTTCCGCGTCTGAGCCCATGCTGCTTCGTTGAACTTCACAGCTGACACAACGCCATACAATGCGCCATCGTGTTGAATTGAGGTAATGTTTGGCGTCCTCCCTTAACTTCTCGGCGACCTCCTCTATTCCCAATAAAATGTCCAGCAGACATTACTGTGTCAGCCTCACGTCAAGTGCCTTCACGCAGAAGTTTGAGCATCCTCGTGTCAAGTGCCTTCATTCAGAAGTTTAAGTAGCCTCATTTAAGCCCGGATTCAGGCTGCTCTAGAACTCTCTGAGACGCATCCTGCAGTTTTCTTCCTGATATGTATACTTACATGATGAGTCCTATCTGGTTCAGTGTCACGTGCTTCCTGTCTTTCATTCTCTAGTTTGTGTTTCCGATATTAGATAATATTTGGGAATGAGCGTATGTCAGATTAACCCGTTCGATGCTGGTTTTCTTAATTCATTGCCATTGCTAGGGATCGGCACGAATAATATCCAGGCCTATTTTCGATTATTCATATCCGTATCCGTATCCGTATCTATATCCAGATAAATTAGTTATCCGTATTCATATCCGTAATGTCGGCGGATATTAGGGGTCAGGGTCACCTGAACCTGTGAATATTACATAATATGTATTGCTCTCTCCCGTATCCGTATTCATCTTCGCATATTATCTATCAGTATTCGTATCCACGTACAATATCGTGGATATATCCAGTTATCCGTTTATTCATGGCGATCCCTACTTGGGGGTTCCAAGTGGAGTGAACTCAAGTGTTCCACCCATTTTAGAAACGCAAAGCATGCGCTCTTGCGCATTTGCGCAGGGATGCGTTTAGCCCGCCGTTCAATCAATAGCGCGTTACCAATTGTGGACCGTCAGGCGTTTATGAAACAGTATGCGAAGGCACAAGCAGGAGGAAGAAGGCGACGCAGCAGAGCACCCGGCGTAGAACCGTTTCTGGGACTGAAAGGGAACCCGCCTGTGAAGACTCGCATGGGTCAGGGCTGTCGGCTTGATGAAGCGGGTCCGCCAGGCACTCGCCACGTGCGCCACCGTCTGCCCACAAAAGCAACGTGGGTCTCCTGCCATCTGCGTCTAGAGTTTTGCGCTTACAAGGCGCCCGAACGATGCCCCAAGTAATCGTGTATGAGCGCCATCTGGTTGGTTGGCATATGCCGGCTCGCCTAGCGTAGTTCCGTGCTGGGCCGCGTTGGAGTCCTTGTGGCTAGTGCTAACTCTGCAGCCTGATTTCCTGGCCCACAAGCCAAAGATCACATCCAGAGGGAGGTCAATCTGGCGGTTGGGCCAGATCGCAAGCCACTTGCCCGGTAGCGGATTTACCAGCATGTATCTAACCCGATTAGGTATAGCCCAGTGCTTCCCGCCGCTGCCCGCCACTTTTGTGAGACATGAAACAGCCAGTGGGGCGCCTGCAACGCCATATGGTGTTTTGTTCAGTTTGACCGGCTATCCCTTGCTCTGCATCACATTAATCGTGCGGGACATCTAAGAGTATAGGTCATTCGCGGTTAAGTTTACGTCACTGTCCGCGTAATTTAGAGCGTCCATGTGGATTGTTGAAGTGCGTCGGAGGATTGCTCGGTACAAGGGCCCGCCCGGCAGAATTGGCCATTGCCTTCGTACCCATCCCAGGAACGGATCTCAAATTCTGGTATCAATTACGGCTCTGTCCCCGCAAGAGCTCTTCCGTTTGGTGTATTGGTACGGAAGTTCTCATCGGAGCCTGCTCCTCGAAAGCAGGAACTTGCATAGGTCACTGCATCCTTTGGTTGTGTAAAAAATTAAAAAAAAATAAAATAAAAATCAGATCGCTTCTGTGCCACACTGTACTGTGTGTCTCTTCCTCGGGCCTCGTAACCAACAATTATTGAGCAAATAGAACTGTCATGAAGCAGACCACAAGGATAAAATAATAAAAGAATTGAAAGTCCGTTTATATACCGTACAGACTAGACTTCTGATCCCCACAACGTACGGGGTAAATCGTAGAGCTCAGTGCGGAACGGCTTTCGCTAGCCGTCTAATTCAAGCTGATTTCCAACCTTTGGCAATTGAGAAACAGGTCACATATATCCTGATTCAAAAATTATTTGCTTTTAGTTGGGCGACCATATAAGGTAACGTTAGTTAATTATTGCAGCTTTGTCAGTTGATATATTGTGATTGCTTGAGCATTCCTGCTGCCACACGGACGCGACAGAAGCAGTCGCGATATTCGACTATTGACTGTTCCGGAATTGTTTTTTGTATTCGAGATGCGATATCTGTTTGTTTAGATCGAGAAATAAGATGTAACAAGACTTGCGCGGGAATAGAACATATACACTTTTACCCTACCAAACCAAAATACCACGACGTGTGACAGCGTCAGGGGCGTATGTCGCATTTAAAGTTTTGACTCGTGTAGACCTTCTTAATCAGGGAAGGCGCACGACCCTTCTTTCTGCCCTGGACGGGATTCTTTGCTTTTTTGTCGCTCGTTTCTCACTGGCTTGTGGTTCCCGATCTCGGGTGCCCCTTAGTCACGTTGCTTTTTCTCACACGATCAAATGCTCTTAAGGTTTGAAGCTGCAGGCGGGCCCATGTCCGGTTTCGACTTCTCGCATGCATGATCTAGCCGGGTCTTACATCTCACTCCTCCTCCGTCACCGTACCCTGCATCGTGAACAATTCTGGCCTATTGTTGCAGCTTTTTTCAGCTTTATTAATTCCAATCTCGGTTTAATTAAAAATTTGACCGTCAGGCAGGAAGCTCGCAAGAACCTCAAATTACTGTGCATATATTATTGACATGTTTCGGTCATATTGAGTCCTTGTTGCTCCGTTTTATCAATCTTCTCACAAGACGCCAAGCCCAGGAATGAACCTTAGAAGATTTAAACTTCTTATCCTGTCTTATTCACTGTCACCAAACATCACGGAACGAGATCTATCCTAGCAGCTTAAAGCCGCGAGACAAGCATGGACCCTGTGCCTGTGTTGTACATTAACCTGGCGTTTCGAATGTCACACGAGACGAAAAAGCTATGGATGCAATGAGAGGGTCTTTCGGCCACGGCTTGTTACTTTCGTGTAGAAAAGTGGAGGCCAATCTGCTGAAGGTTTCGGGTCAAGCTAGGTAGCTCGGGGGACTAGCTGCCAACTACCGAAGACCAGATGTAATTTATCCGCACCGCAAAAATTGCTGCTTGCCAAAACCGAAGTATAGATATCTGACGCGAGAATGGGTCTGGTCTGATTCTGATACTGAATGCCATCAGACTCTTTAAGGCTACAAGACCACTAATGTGTATGCAGAAAGCAAAACATGCAAATTGGATTGGGGATTACAACGAAGCACTGAAAATCTGGAGAATTCATTTCGATTGATTATCTAGCAGTCGATCTGAGTGCGCGCGTGTCGAGTCTCGGCAAACTGTATATTGGCCCATACCCCATTCTCCTCTCCCGCCAACTTCAATTTTCGCAGCTCGATCTCATTGTTCTGCCTGTCGCTTGTTGTGTGTCTGGCGCCGCTTCCGCCTGGCATCGACCGTTTCTTATATGCTGGAGGCTGTACTATTACTGCTTCTCAGCATCATCGTTCGCGGCAGTGGCAGCGCTATGCTTCCGCCGAAGGGAAATGAATCGTTGAAAGAAGTGCAGGGGAGGTTGCAGTGTCGCCTGCAGGAGTGAACTTTGGGACCTATGCTTTTTCGGTCCACCGGGCCCAAAGTGTTATTGCAAGGAAAGCTGAGACCCATGCAAGACCCGGAGTGCCGGAGCGGAAAGGGTCCGCCGGACACCCGACACGGGATTTTAAACTTTCAGATGAGATTTTTGGCTTTTTCGATCTTTCGCACCACAAGAGCGAATCACGACGGAGCAGGATGAATCTCTGCTGCGACGTCGACAGTCGCCGCGACCTGACATCAAAACTGTGCCAGCCATATTATTTTGAATTGAGTATCTTAGAAGCAACTCTATTTAATTTGGGATTAACAGTTTCTTGATTTTGGGTTTCAGGCAATCTAGAAACTAATTATTTAGGTTTCTTTTGTTTTAGCATTTTCGAAGAGGCTTAGGCTCTGTTGCGTATGACGAGTCTTGCGCGTACCAAGTGCGGTGGAGTGGACGTGCACAGCGAATCCTTACTGAGAAAGGGTCCAGTCGAAAATGTTTCGTCCCGCTAGAGTTCGCAAATCGCTGAGCTAGGTTTGTAATTCTTCGTGCTTAATGGAGTGCTGCAAAAGTCGCTTGGTCGCAATCAAGACTCGTTGTATTGTACCTTTCGTTCTCAACTCATGGTGATTCATGTTCATCCCCACCGTGAATTCCAATCATTCGTTTGCTCAAGGCTTTCTCACCAATGCTCGAATGTCGACCCGGCGTTAGCCCTCCGCCTCCGCCACCGCACGCGCTCTGCATTCGTGCAGTGGCTTTTGCCGTGCCGGAACTATACCAAAAGCACAGACATGGAACGACTTGTCTTCCTTCATGGATACGAAGGCACGACCTCGGCGATTCGTTGCGACGTACCGCCGCCGCCCTGGCCACTTTCGCAACATTTCAACAATGCCGTCACAGCAAGTTGTGGCTATCCAATACGCATTTCGTCGTCATTTCATTGCGCGAGTGTCAAGCAGCTGCCGGTTGACTAACGTCGAACCTTCACTGCCTGGTGTGCTCTCTATTGGGCGCGCCTGCCGTCTGCCGGGAGCGGGTGAAGCGGCGGTGGCGGAATCTCCGACACAAGACATGGCTGTCCGGTGTGGCGGTTTGGATGCACTTCGACCCGACAGCCGAAGAGTTTCATCTTTTCTTTTGCTCAAAGCTTCATGGGTCCTTTCGTCTCAGCTTTTGCGATCTCAGAGGGTTTGCCGTTAAGCCTGCTACTTCGAGCACCAAGTAACCAGCCACCCAAGGCAACGCCATCCCAGAACGGTAAGAGATCGGCATTTGTGTGCTCATTTCAGGCGGTCAGTTATGAAGCCCTGCGCAATGAATTTAATGAGATTCGTATTATCAATTTGAGTTCAACAGGGTTCTGTAAAGTGGGAGACAATACCTGAAAATGAAGAAGGATGAAAGTAGTATGCAAATTCAGAAGTTTTCTACGGGCCGGGAAGCATCATGTACACTTGCGCAAGTCGAGACGAACACGTGATTCCCGGAATTCGAAAGTTTCTGGACAGAAGCCTCCATATGGTTTGCGGAAGAGGGTAGTCAGTCATCAAAGAGGTAAATAAACCGATACACTTCAATTTCATTGGTGGAAGCGGCGAGATTAGGCGGTGGTGACAAGGAAACAAATTGACGACCCATACATCCACGCAGGCCGTCGCGTACTCTAAATCATCCCCACTTTCCCGCATGCCCTTCAGACGTTTTCCTTTCTGCTAAGCACTTTAGGTTCCTTACGGACGCTGTTTGCAATTCCGTGCCTGAGGTTGCAAGCCATAAAAAACGAGTCGCCGGTTAGACAGCGACGAAGTATAGAACTTTACAAGTAGAGTCAAAACTTTGACAACCGCTAGGTACAGGATGTACTCCGTGGCGTTGACGGCATATAGGCCGAGTACTCCTCGCTTGCGTTACTTTTGCCGCAGTCGGTCAGGCACTAGTCATTTACGGGACCGCCGATTCCACGCGCCAAGCCACATGGCTTTTGGCCCTTAAGAAGGCTGACCCGAGTCTTCTTCATGGGAATTCCAAATTGGCTGGAGCCGCCGAGACGTCACACTCAAACGAGCCGCCGTAATGACATCAGCGTGGTTTCGGAGTTACCGTACTCTCACCTACTATGGCGTACAATTATGTTGAGATGGATCTTCGAAGTCGTCGGTAAGAATAATGGAGCGATTGAGCTGGGTTAGGGCTACGACTTTTATATTTACCGATATGCATTATTGCTTGTCAAAATACTAAAGAATTGCAGCTTTCGAATGTTGCTCCGAGGGGACATTGCGATGTACTACTCGCGTATATAATCTGACACCATACCTGGCCCTTGCACCGTAAAGAACATCTTACGCGAACACAGCGACTTAAGCCGAGTTCATATCACAATTTGCATTTATACAGTAACTATCATCTAAGTTCTCCAGCATTTCATGTCTTCGAAGACAAAACGATGCATGGTTTGCTTGCTAGTAGATCGGCGAGCCACAGTTACGCAGCCAAGTTTACATCACGCAATGTATCGCCCGCCGACGATCACATTCTATCAGCCAGCATGTGGGATCATCATCGTTCAAACCGCTTGAGGGGCAATCTCTTGGTAGTTCTCCAGTAGATCATCGAGGGAGACTGACATGTGAAAAAGTTAAGCCGCAGCCCAAAGGCGGCCGCAGCGATATCGTTCCCGAAACTCGTCTGGCCCCAACCCCTCCGTGTCTTGTGCCAACTCATCGATTCTGATCCCAGATACCCTGATGAACGTCCGGTTAGATTGCGATACGCACAAGCATCGTGCACGGACGATTTTTATGCATGCGCATCATCGTCCCACCGCATTTCGTAATTATTGCACAAAACAAAAACATCTTCGACGGTTTAAGCACCGAGGTAAATGAATATCGAAACAGTCCGACTCTGTGATGAATGGAGCCATTGGCCATCCAAGGAGTTAATGCCATCTGCTGAAGGACTTCTCGACTAGCTTTCTTCCGGCTTTGCGGTGCAGTGGCACAACATACCGAGCGTGGACCGACTGTGGGATCTGCGGGGTTACTTCTCTTGCGAACAAGTACATCTCATGATGTAAGACTATTTGCTGACGGTCGGCGGAGTGACCGAAACAATCGAAAATTGTAGATCATTCGTCGATGAATCAAAACACATAACATGGAATCATTACCACAAGTATGCTTTGGCTAGCAAGAAGGGATTTCTGCGTTGTAAACTCTTCTATGAAATTATGACAGCCTCATATCGACCAAATAACCTTGGAAGTCTGCTTTATGCACGTAATGCAATTCGCCATTGTTTTCGGTTGTGACACGTTGTGCGTCGATAAGAAACATTTGTCATACCGGGGGAGAGAGAGGGGGGGATTCGCGTGCCGTGCCATCTGCGCCCCGCATCACATGCTAGTACGCCCCTGAACGCCAAACTTCAAATCGCATCACCGATTTCGACACATCGTACAACTTCCGGGTTGGTGATTAACACCTGCAAGCCTGATCAAGCATAGGTTGGTATCGATACAATTGCATACACTCTAGGTACTCACTTGACTAGGAATTATTGATCCAGCAATAAGGCTCGATGATGCATTTAACGTCTTGCATGCCATACATGAATAATAGCATTATTAATCATTTACTAATAGTTTTCCGATACCAATAAGAGCTAACTTGCCGTGTGCTCCACAAAACTATAACCTCTTCGCGCAGAGACCAAAGAACTTGCAATTAATCGATTTCCAATATGAGGGCTCCCGCGTTCTCATCAGCATACAAAGGCATAATAAATCCGATCCAAGCCTAAAAGGCGCTAGTGGAAAGCCGCAACCCTATTCAGCCAAGTCGCAGCTATGTCTGATAAATCCGATTGTCTGCAGTCCCTAAATCGATGCGGGGTAATTCTCGGAATAGCCGTGTAAAACAGCGACAGCCTTACGGTAGATTTCCGCCAGATATGGCAGATTGTTAGTTGCTCAGTGAAGAATACGCCGTTCCCACAATCGGGTCGGGTGAATTAGGCACGCCGTCGAGTTGCAACAACCCTTCTACCCACAGATCAGCATATTGTCGTTTCATATTTAACGTCAGGAATCACACCGTGACCAACTTGCGGTTCACGCCAATGCGACGGTGCTTACACAGTACGCCATTGATTTTGGAATATTGGGTCAAAGCACTTTTTTCAAGTTACGTCTATGTTCGACGGTAGCCGAAAAGTTTCTCCGCTGCGAGACATTGGTATCAGAAGTGCGCTCTTCTTCGTTCAATTCAAGAAGCGAACAGACGGATGAATGTGAATGGCATCCAACGCAAAAATTCCTGATGTGGTACATCGATTGCACTTTTGAGCATCTAACGTTACTGTAGGCCGCTTGTATCCGAGAAAACCTCAGACATCGGCTGGACCATATATATGTTGATAGACAGACACCGGTGAACTTACGCCATGAATGGTTCTCCCTCATAGGCCTGACTATTTCATTCCAGAGAGGGAATGCAATAGATTGGACCTTCTCTTCGGTAGCATACAATAACGCAGTCAGTCCCTTGGTCCGTAGTAAAAAGTATTTTCCTAACGGTGCCTGAGGGCCATTCATTAAACAATATTTAGTAGTCACAGCATGTTAACAGTCATGACGCTCATCAGCTTTTACTGCTACAAAGGCAAGGGTCTATTGGCTGACCAAACGTAGCTTGCTGTAGTCAAATCATTCAGACTTAGAACTAGCCCTTTCGTGAACCCGTCAACATCGAGACTCGAAGAGTGGTTGTGACTTTCTCTGCTTGGCCGATAATATACGCTTCGATCCTACAACACCGTTCTGTAGCATTGTTCTGCAACATTGTTCCAAGTCGTGCACGTCGCCACTTGAGGCTTGCTGAGAGTATCCTGGCTGCGGGTACTATGTGCCGCCGTAGGTAGTATCTCTGTCACTGCCATTGCTGTTGAGGATAATACAATGTTGATATGAAGCGGTGTGTGGATAAGGTGGTTGTAGCCAACTTGAGAAGCTGCCAAATAAGTATTTCGAGTAGTGGCAGGCCAAGCCGCTGGTCTGATTACATGTCAGTCAATTAGGTTAAGCACGCGAACATGGAGCACTAGCTGCACGACACCGATATATTCGCTAGATCGAAGTTCTGAGAACAATATGTACATGAAAGCTTTTAAACGTCGATCTAATCCGTTCGATCAGGTTGGATGGTCGTGGCTGTTTAGCTTTTTACTTGTAACCGTTTAGGTACCGAGGCATTTTTTATATCAAACCTCACACTAACACACTACCATTACAGTACCCAGAAATCAATTGACTACATAATAGCACAAGTATATCTTATATACTGAAATCGTAAGAACAAAACGAAACTTAGATAGCCCTACCAATTAACGAAACGAAACAAAACGTAATATAGCATATAAAACATAAAACAAAACAAACGCGACCAAAAAAGTGGTCTTATGGTCCAAAAGTAGCGATACAAGATTCCCCAAAAAGTGGTTATCAGAAAACAAAAAGTGACCTGTGAAAATGATCTCTATGAAAAGATGAACAAGATGGACTTCTCACTCTAGAAGAATTAAACATATCAAGAAAGGAAATAGAAAGGAAATTAAAAAAGAACACCCTCTAAACCACTTCCATACACCTACACGATACATAGAAAAAAAAGATGACAAAACAAAAACTTCCAGGCAGCACAATTAAATCCCCCGTTCGCCACCATTAGTGCCACATATCAATCGCCTTTTCTTCATGCCTGCTCCTCTACTATCTCATCTTCATCATAGTACAAAAACTTCTCGTCGTATAGATCGAGCTCCTTCCACACCTCAACCAGGCCATTGCCGTTCTTCGTAATAGCCGCCCATGCTGGCCTATATTTCTCCAGCTCGTCCAAAGCTGGGATCTTTCCCTCTTCCCATTCTGCCCACTGGCAGCCAACGTACACCTTAAGCTTATCCATCGAAGTGTCATCATCACCAGTCGTACCGTCTTCAGGCTCCCTTGCCTTATACATAAGCGAAACTATGAACGGAGAGTACCAGTCCAGCTTGAACATCGATATCTTATCAATGCCCTCCTCCCATGTCAATGGCTCCACATAAGTGTGGTTCGCGGTGTAGTTTGTCGTAACACTAACGCTCGTGATGATGTACTTGCCAAAATAAAGATCCTGAGCGGCCAACTCTCCTTCGGTGTCATTATAGAACTTAGTGGAGTTCTCGTACGGTGAGAATCCGGTAAATTCGAATGGCTCGAATGGCGGTGTAAACTGCATAACGCAAGATCGACTGTTGTTGACAAAGATCTTGATGGTTGCGTTGTACTCCGGAACCAAGTCCTTCTCTTCGTCCTGCGCGATTATACTGTTTCGCTTGTCAACGACAACCTGAGTGTCGAAGAACGGCGACGCAATCAGCTCAGGGACGTCGGATGCTGTTGGCATCGCAGTAGGCTCGGTAGTGTAGGTGGAGTACGTCGTGCTGGTGTACGTAGTATCATCCGTGAAGTTGTATGTCGCGTTGAACGCCGTCACATTCAGCCAGTCATAAGGATATCCGTATGTGACATTCGGGTAAAGACCGGGGTACTGGCACTTTTGCACACCGTCAGACGCAGTAGGCTTGCAGAAGACGTAGCTCTCGGTATAATTCTTGTTCGACGGGAGATCCTCAACAATGTTGTATACGTACGGTGACAGACCAGTAACGGTAACAACAGCACCGGCATCCAAGTTATCGAGATCGACTTGCTGAACGAAAGAGACCTTCAGAGGCTTCTCCGACGAGAACGGGAAGAGAAACACAGATGCCAAAAATGTTCCCGTGAAAGTTAGCAGAAGGATAAAAGGAATAGAGAAGTGGATCTTATGGATGAACGGTAAGATCGGGTACATCAAGATGATAATGAAGACGAACAAGCTCAAGTACACTGCAGCGAAAATTAGCTTACAACACATAACCCAGGTTCAACTCGAATAATCTTACCATTGTAGATAGCAGGTCCACCCTCCTGCAGCGTCTGCTGAACTGCTGCAAGCGCTAAAAATCCAATCTGCGACGTAAGGAAAACCGAGAATGGAACAAGAATCAAAAATTCAAATAACCAGGCGAAATCTACCCGCTGCTGAAGCTGCTTCTCGAATCCTGACCGCTGCTCGCTGGCATCTTCACCTAGTAATGGTGCATCCTCAGAGTCATCGTCCCCATCGTGTTCACTGCGAGGAGAGATGTGGTCCATATCATCGTCATGCGTCTCAATGTAATGCTGTTCCGATCGAATGACCTCCGCACGCGCCATAAAGTACATGGGGGTGGCCGGCTCAAAGTATAAAGCAATGATATCGAGAAGCAGAGCAAACGCCACGCCGATGAAATTGAATGTGACCCAATATAGACCAGTACCCGACATGCGATTTTCCTCGACGTTGGCGTAAACTAAGACGATCCACCACGCGAAATACAATTCGAGAAGGATCTTGAATTTCTGGTGTCGAACTGGATAAACACGATGAGCCGTGGCAAGGAAGAAGAAGTTCAGCACGAAGTAGAGCGAGGCGAGTGAAATGAACGGAAGACCGACGTAACTGTAAAATATCAGGCCATTCGCATAACGCAGCCCAACGAGAACGCCGAACAAGATTGCAGTAGAGACGATGATGGAGAGCGGGAATCTCCCCCATCCGCGCTTGCCGAGGTGCAATTTGCGCGACTTGGCGAGCCCAAAAAGAAGCAAGAAAAGGATTATAGGAGTCACAACCAGCATTACAGTGTCAACGATAAAGAAAGTCTGAACTGGCGCAACGAAAAGAGCCGATCCGAACACTATCAACAAAGTCAGTTTTCATGATACAGGAGAAGCCTTCAAAATTTCATTCCACATACGATCAAAGAATACGGCTTTATTTTTGGACGAATCGTCGATATCTGGGTCCTCAGCCATTGATTCGACAGTAGCCATGGATGTTGTCAGCATGTGCTCAACGCTACCCCGAGTAGTTCCTTGAATGCTGTCTCCCTTCGTATGGTAGGTCGCGCGCGGTGTATAGAATGCAACGTCCATTCCGCGCAGTCCATGGTTCTCGTAGGCGCGATAGTCAGTCTCTGAACGGATGACGCCATGCTCGAATCCTTCCTGCAACAGTGAATTCGCGTGAGGCGTATCAGCAGCTGAATAGTGATCCGCAATGCCGTAATCTGACGCACGGAACAACACAGCACGACCACCAGCACCAGTGCCCTCCAGGTTGTAGAAAGTACTGGGCAATTCTGACCACGGATGGAAAAAGAAAGCCTCTGCACCGTACAGACCGAATTCCTCCCCATTGTTAAAATTGAATATGATGGTGCGCAGCGGCGCCTGGTCGGCGTACGCATAATGCTCGACCATTGAGAGCAGAGTGACAATACCAGTTCCATCATCGGTTGTACCATACGCGGTCGACACACTGTCGAAATGGGCCGAAACCAACACAGCCGAAAGCGCAGGATTACGACCGTTGACCTTGACGAGAACATTGTTAGACTCGTAGTAAATAATCTTCCCCGACGGTGCTGAAGCGTTCCAAAGATCGGCCTGGCGGAATGTCACGTTGTGGCCGTAATCGTTGTCGATCTCGATACGCCCAGGTTGAGATTTATAGTATATTTCGTAGGTTCTGTTGACGATATAGTCGTGAACGTAGTCGTTTGCATGAGCGTTGTAAGGATGAATATTCTCTGAGATAACTTGCAAATCGTACCACGCCTGCTCAACTTCAGGCGAATATGATCCTGGGGCAGCTGATACTGCAGCAGCAGATGCAGTCTGTGGATTCGCGAACTGGATGACGTAGGTTGTGATAAGGAGAGATGCATATGTCGCGATGAAAAGCAACGTGACGGGGAGAACATTGAAGCCGAAACATGACGCGCCTAGGCGCCTTAAAGAAGTCGGAGACCACCATCGGCGGCGTTTTGAAGACGAGAAGGCAGAGGCACGATCATCTTGTCGACGTTGCCAGAAACGAAACGGCTTGTGGACGAACGATGATGCTGATGATATCGACGGGGGCGAGGTCGCGCGAGCGGGCATCGTGGCAGCGGCGGCAGGCGTCACGCGGTGCGTGCCTTTACAGGGATGGATTGGAGCTCGAGGTGCTAAGGAGGATTAGTGAAGACACGAGTGGTGATGGGCGATAGCTGTGCGGCGGTGGAGAGGAGCAGAACGGAGAGGAAGGTTTGTTGGCGGTTTGGGCAGGACTGGGGGACTCGCGATGGCGGTGAGCGTTATGTCTGCACGTAGTAAAACACCTAACCACTTCTCCCCGCTTGTTTAGCGTCACCGTCTCAACCATTGAGCTAGTCTAATATTAACCTAGCCCACTGCACAGCCTAGCCATTTACGACCAGGTGTCTGCACGTCACGATAAGCGGATCGTGTTGATTGGTCAAAGTTGCGTGCTCTCGGATTTTTTTATTATTATTGTCTATATGTTAACATTGGAAGCGGAATCTATTCATTCAATCTGCCTTATACAGTCATTATAATACAAACTGAGAAATAATAGAAAAGCAACAGAAATTCCTCCAAAGACTTATAAACGCGAACCGAAAAGGAAACATCTAGGAAACTCTCCGCATTCGTAGAAAGTCCAATATCCACTCTACCTGCCTGGACCTCTCGACTTTTTGGCGCAGAAACGGCGGCCGCATTGCAGATCAGATCCGGACCTGAGCCGCATGTTTCGTCGACCACCAGAGAGGAGTGAGAAAGCACTGAGACCTTAAGATCATTGAATGCAGTTTCAATAGCCTGGACAGTTACTTTCCTTCCCATTTCCGGTGTTAGATGTGAACAAGTCCCGGGCTAACAGCATAGATGAGCTCGCAGAGTGTCACCAGACAGTGAAAGCGCACAAATTACTCTCTAAATCTTCACACGTTCCTCCATGGCATTTTCTGGCTATGTCGTGAATATATCTCTCAACGCCTGCTGGACCCGACAGAACGCATTTGCTGGAGTACATCGCCATGAGGAAGGTGGATAGGTGCTGGGTAGGAAATGGAGCACCCTTGAATGTTGCCTATTCCCAATTTTGCACACGCAGACGAAGTTTCTGCCGCACTATCTCAATGTTGGCTAGCGACGCGTATAAAAAATTGTATGTGCATATCTGGAGAGTCAGCTGCTTCAGTCGTTCAGCTGACCGAACGGCCACTAATAATCTCGTGGTGTTGGTAAGCTGAATCCCCTAACTCCATCTATGCTTTGAGAAGATGCTGCACCAAGATCCGGTTGTGGAGACGTTCTATGCAAGTTCAAACTGTGAGTTTGCATGTGATTATTCGCATGCCTTTTTGTTGAAGGTCGTCGAATAAATGTATAACACTTGATTGCAAAGGATTTATGATGAAAAGTTGTTTCATTACTGTTGCTTACAAGAGTAATCGACGTTTATCCCATCAGCTGCGTTCATATAACGTAACAGAGCAAACAACATTACTTGCTGCAACCCAAGAGCAGTAACGCACGTGACCGGTAACCGAACTTTGGAACTGAACGCGTTCGACGATGGATTAGACATCATCGCGAACCGCACCATCGAGCAAACCACTATCGTCGCCTTGATCGTCCAAGTTCCTTGAACAATTGAACTTTTCATCTTTTAATTTCGTCGTTGATATAGGCAGGCGTCATGCCGCCCAAGACTGCACCCGTAGCCGCGCCTGCAGGAAAGTCATCGAATTTGAAAGGCTCTAAACGACCTGCCGACAACTCCAATGCGAAGGAGTCATATAAGCGGGCGAAGACACTGAACGCGCGGACGATCCTGGCGCAGCCGTCGGAAGCAAGTGAGCACACTTTTTTACGATCATGAGTCGATCTTAGCCCATATGGCTGAGAAAACTTCTAACTGACCGTGGATCAATTAGGTCTAAAAAATGGACATCTCGACGTCGATGCTTTCGTTGCAGCAAGAAAGTATGAGATTGAACAGCTCTCGTCTGCCATGCGTAAATCAAAGTAGTGTTTTCTGCCAAGGTCCAAGTCAATCAGCGATAGCTAACCTCTCAATACCAGATCAATTCAAAAGCAACAAACCTTCCAAGTCGTTCCTCGGTCCCTCCGTCGCCGCGCCGCAAGTCATCATATCCGATTCCTCCCCCCTCGCTTCCGCGAGCGCGCCGTCCAAGAATTTCGTGACAGTGGCGTCGAATTCGCGCCGAAGAAGCGGCAGCGCATCACCCGTCTCCACTTGCGCCGGGACACGGCCCAAAAGCTGCGATATTTCGCGCGCATGCGCAAGTCGTATCACTACAGCCGCAAACGGAGGCACTACCCGGTGGGCGTGAATGAGTTGGCTACGAAGGTAGTGACGGAGCGCAAATTCAAGAGGCGTCAGAAGGATAAGACGTGGTTGCCTACGCATCTGTGGCACGCGAAGCGGGCGCATATGGTTAAGAAGTGGGGGTTCGTGATACCAGCACATCCGAACGAGAAGTCGTTCAGACCAACGCACAGGGCGAGTCAGAACGGGAGTGGGATCATGTTTGATACGAGTTACTACTCGACGATAATATTGCAGGGACAGGTCCAGAGCGTGACTGCAATTCTGAGTCGACTGGCGACTAGTAGAGCAACGGGCGAATCGTTCATCACTGGACATCGAGCATTTGAGGGCACATTCTATCACAGCGACTTCCCGAACGTTGACGACGAGGTGCCACGACGGCCGATTGGCGAAGGGGTGATCTATTTTGAGCCGATAGGGAACGTTGAGGAGACTGCGGCCAGGGATGTCGTCCGACGAGCCATCATTCGTGTTCATCCGGCCATATTCGACGAAGTTTGGAAATGGCTCTTAGCCGCTGCTGAGTGGACGAGAGATATGTCCAAGGCAGTGGATCCGCATTTGCAGGTCCAGGATTGTCGGTATAGCATCGGCTCTATTGATCTGTTTGGGCCAAAGTCTCTCAAGGTACTCGGCCTGAATTTGAGACCAAACATGGAAGAAAACACGGATATAGACGTATGTATCCCGATCACTCGCTTTGCATCGTCCCTCAGAGTCTAACAGACATAGAAAATATGGAATGACGCTACAATCGTCGGCGACCCTAAGCTCATCCCGCACGGCGGCGTTATTCCCATTGATTTCTTCGATCCTCGAACTATGTATGCATTTTTCGCTTTCTATCAAAGCACAGGCTGCAAATATTAACTTCCGTCAAGTGTAGTCCAATCTCGCAATCGCAAGCTTTCATCCTGGGCAAACTACGACGTCGTCCACCAACCGGGCGCTGCCAAATCCCTCAATGAGGCAGGTCAGCGTTCTGGTAGCAAATACAAAACGCCGCTCTTCTCACTCGAGGGCAGAAGCGTCCGTGTCGAACATTCCAAGATTGCAAATGGTCGTCTAAAGCAGCGCAGGGCTGCAAGCGCCAGGGCCATGGATGCAAGTACACGGCAACAAATTTCAGTATGTCGCCATCTTGTATATATATATATATATATAGCTGTCGCGTTATTTTTGGCTAACTAAAAGGAAGAAAACGGAATCCCTCGTCTTCAAAGATGACGTCGCTGTCCCTACACTTCTCATTCGCCGCGCATCCGGCGGCGTCTCGATCCTTCTGCCCTGGCAATGGGTCGCGGTCTTCTACCAAAAGTTGGTGATTCCAGCATATACGATGTACGGGGGACTCGAGCAATATAAGCAGGTATTGTCGGAGCGAATGCTACCTTCTTTCCCCGACGATTTTCCCGGCACGGCGGCTGGAATAATGGAGGAGCAGTCTAAGGCTGCAGAGAGAGAAAAAGTGTGGAAGAAGAAGCCGCGGAGTAAGAAGGTTATTTATGAGAGTTTGGATCTGCGGAATGGCGACAAGAAGGGCGAGGTGGGGAGTCCGTTTGCGTGCGATTGGGAATACCTTCTGAAGGCGGATCCGGAAGGCATATTGGACTCGAAGAGGGTTGTACTGTCGTCAGGCGAAATGGAGGATACGGGCATGACGGATGATGGGGGCACGTCGAAGGAAGAGCCGCCTGAGGGAGGTGGGACACGGAGCGAAGAGCTTTCTCCCTGGATGGTCACGAGCTTGGTCAGTACCCTGAACGACAAGAAGAGTAGAGCCATGCGTGGTTGTCCGGTGTCTATGGCCTTGTTTACAGTCCAGATATTCATGATCGGGAGGGGGGTGCCCAGGTCCTGCGCACGAGTGTATTCGATACCAGCGAAGGACAGACATAAATGGCTGCAATTGAAGCAGAACCGGAAGATTGTCCCCGAGTCGCCCGAGGTATGTCTCTCCGTCTCTTCTATAGATATGAGTGGATGCTAACTGGTATAGTACCCTTCATGTCCCAAGCGCGGATTCCTGATCGGCTTCGTTACTACGGGAGGATTCAATCTCAAAGAGGGCAAAGGCAGCGGCATTGCTACCCTATCCTGGACCAAAGTCGAACAAAACAGCGGATTCACCTTCCGATACTGCGTTGTCAGAGATGTCGGCGAGAAGATCGGTCGGCTGGCATTGTATAAGCCGTTCTAGGTGTGGTGAATTTTTGGGCAGGTGGGAGGCGGGGAAACTTGCATTTTGAGGGATGACCATGCTTGTGCTTGCCATGTTATATTACATCTAATTTACACCACATAATGGTATCGTGTACAGTAAACTAATAAAAAGAACGATTATGCGTATATCTCATACTACGATTTGGGCGTTCAGTGAGTGTCGTGAATCACTGCTAATATAAAACGGGCATCTTACGGCATAATTAGCCTACAACACTTGATACGGAGACTAATGAGAGACGATACTTACCAGGCACAATCATAAGTTCATGATCTTTGGTCCTCAGTCTCAATAACTTCAGATCATCCTAATAGACCGTATCAGTCGCAACTCAACACAACCGATTTTGTCCCAATAAACACTCACCTCCTCCTCAAAGAACTGCTCCGCCGCATCCCGTGCTGCATTCACAAACTGGACGCAAGTCGCCGCATACTTTTCTACCAAGTCATCATCATCATCATCGCCATGATCGCCCGGTGCTCCCTTCTGCTGCTCGTCAACCTCTTGCGCGAGAGCACCCCCGCGTGCTGCTTTCCCAGGCGACCTCCTCGCAGCCTTTTTCTTCCCAAACACCACTGCCCCGTCCGCGTCCACCATCGACGAGCGCACGATGCCGCCCCGCTCCATGTCTATGACAATGATCCCCCGCACGGCGTGCTTCGCACTGATCCGCGCCACGATCGCGTCAATTTCTTGATCGGCAGGGAGTTCCCCCGGTACCTCGTCCTTCCGCCGCGGCAGATGCCGGTGTGCGGTGCTGTGACGGCGGGCGGGCGGTTCGTCTGAGGTCGCAGGACGAGTTGGAGATGAGGATGAGGATGAGGATGGGCCGCGGTTCGCGGGCGAGAACGAGGTGTTGGCCGCGCTAGCGGCGGCGGCGGTACGTATAATTGGCATGATGATTCGCTGGGTGTTTGCCGTTAAGTACAAAGAGGTTAAACGCTCCCTTCAATCTGAAATTTGATGACAGTGGATAGATAGAGTGATACCATAATGTGCTACGGTCTCATATGAGCGGGGACGGCGTAGGGGAACGTCATGCATCGCCGCACCATTCAGGGGAGTCTGCGTCATGAACACGCGCCCGTTTACGTCGACTGCACAGCGTTTACGGACGAAAAAGTCGTGTTTCTCACATGTCCACAACAGATTGATTCTCGTCAGAGCTAATGGGTAAGAAAGGCTTAGTAAAATACTTATCGCTCTCACCAATGAAACTAATGATGAGCGCCAAGTTGTGACCATTGCCATCACCATTGCCATCTACAATCAGTTGTCTTTATCTACTTTTGACCGGGTTTGCCAGGATCACATTATCCTCCATTAGTCCATACTTTCTGCACGACAACAGCACATAAAGAATAGAACTGACAACCTGATGCGGCCACATTTTCCATTTCCAAGACATTTTGTAAAGTTATATTCTTCACCACCCCTGATATATACAAGCATGATCAAATTTGTCCATTTCGACACTATTTCTCTGTCATGTCAAGATGTCAAGACACGGGTGACTGTTTAGGTGGTGGTAGGGGCGGGGTTCATCTTTCGTCGTCCGCCGGTGAGAGTAACATTAACGAAACGTCCTGTTGAGCAGCGATTGTTAGACACCATTCGGCTTGATAATGCTTAAAAAAAAGGCGAATGAGCGATAACATACTGTTGTAGAGAATTCTCTTCCTTGCCCGGCCCTTGGGGACCTTTTTCTTCTCCTGCTTCTCGACTGTAGAATAAACTTCGTCAGCACTCAGATCGTAGTAAACCCACAAGCGATTCCTTCTCTTTCTAATAACGGCAACCAATAACCTCAATATATACTGCAAAACAGGAAATTTACCCTTAGGAGTCTGCGACTTGACTTTACCGGCACGGGCGAGGGATCCGTGGACTTTTCCCTATAACAAAGTCACATTAGCAATCAACCCATAAAACCGCACTCGAACCCATGATTCGCTATTCAGTAGATAGTTCTACATATTTCCGAAAGTAAAACCATATACATACCATTTTTACTGTTCGAACTATTGTTGACAAGTTGGTGAGAAACGTATGAAAATGGGACAAGAACTGTTTCAAGGCTCGCCGGGGTTTGTGTGGCGTTGGCCTGCCGTCGCTCACGCTGTGGTGGCTGCCAGCCCACCAACAGACGCGTTCCCAACGGACCGTTTGGGAACGCGCGTGCGTGACTGCTTTTTTCTGAAGTCCGACCACAACAGGGTTTACATTAGGGTTTGATAACGATGACAAAAGTTAATCGACTAACGAACGCATCGCTTGATCTGCAAAGTTTATGCAAGAGCCAATGTGACAGCAGTGAGACCGTATTTCTCATCAACAACAATAATGAGCTCGATATATCTCATAAAAACTGTACGCATGTAATATACACATATTACACTCGGCCATGCGTTAATGTTCACGTGTTATGCCAACCGAATCTTTTCCCACCGGAGCTCGTGTCAGTCGTCCCGCGGATAACTAATTTTTTTTTCTTTTTGAGCTCCGCATTCTGATACGGACGAGTATGACCTCGAGCTTCCGCCAGGGCCGTTTAAGTGCTAGAACGTCAGCCTGCTTCACATTCTCGAGGTATTCCTCTGTGCTGTGCATCGCCACTACCCTAGTAAGTCGCCGATCAACAAGCTTGGCGAGCTTTTATTGTCTTCTCTATTATTTGCACCAAAAAAAGGAACGGTCGGATTTAAGATGGATTTGCTAAAAACAAATTTGGATATGTATTGTCTCTGAGATGGAAATAGAAAAACAACGTCACTCTTGAAACGGGCCCCTGACTCGAAGCATGCGGTATGCGGGTTCGCACAAATCTCAGACAAACAAATATAAAACAACATTGTATGTGAGCCCGCTATCTACAAGACGTCATCGCGTTCTGTCGGTGGCATCTTGTTTTGCCAACGTTTTGCGACGTCAAGTTCGCCCACGCGGTACGTCACTCGAGAGACATGTTAAATATAACCTTGGCTACTTACTTTAACGTAATCATAATTTTGCTGTCAAGAAAAGAAATGGCGCGAACGTGACGATCATTAATAATAAGGGGGTTGCTGGATCAATTCAATTGAGACATATCGCCCCAGGACCATTCTCGTGAGAAAACTAGGGTACCGCATTCACCATACAAAATACCGGTACAATATGAGATGCGACATTCGGAAGTTTGTGCTCCTCTCCTGCTGGTCCATCAGCCCGCGGTGAATCTCGGTCTGGAAAAACGATTATCAAGCTGTGGTCGTAGGTAGGTACAGTTGTACATGGGAAGGGGCCAATGTCACGATCGGACGATCGGAACGCCAGCCGTCTTGCATGAAACCAGAACCGAAGCACGCGATCTTCGCGCATTATGCATCATGACGATGACATCCGCCGATTTTGTACCAACAGGTACAGGGTACCTACACACCGTTCACTTACTTCTCGCCAGGGTCATACTTGCAAATTGGGCGTGTTAACCCCTTCTTCGCGTCACGGCTGCATGCATACGCGGCTAAATAGATTCAGCCCATTAGTTTTTGAGACAAACTTTAACGAAATGAAGACTGGAGTGCACGGGCGATCTGGGCGTATCCATATCGACCAACCGACCAAGAAGGGACGAGATAGAGCGCGATAAGTCATTGTAGAGTGTGCAGCGAGCAAAACGCAATTGGGGTGGTAGGAATCGAATTATCAACAAACGACCAAAGCAGAAACCGATGTTGACTACTTCATGCGCTGTCAAGCCGCAGCACCCTGATCGTTCGTCCCTACATTGACTGTACGAAATCCGCCGCGTTGGAATGGTGGTGTCAAAAAAAAGCCTTCCAGCCAGAAACCGAAATGCTCATGTGCATGCGCCGGAGCTAGTAGAGAATGGCACCTGAAGTCGTGCGTTTTGGGAACGTGAGTGCTGCGACGAATCTCAGATCCATGATTCTATACATCTAGCGTTGCCGTCTTGGACGCTAACTGCGGCAACTAAAGTTCGCACCGCACACATCTCCAAGCTATACTTCATTTGGTGTAAACTGATGCGAGCGATGTTGAGCGTTCGAGGAGGAGACAAAATTGGGGCAAATATGCTAAATGAACTATAATTTTGAAGATCTGCACGCATCGAAGCGGCCACCTGATTGAAGAGGCTAAAATGGGGGGGTTAGGGGGGGGCCCGGATTATGAATGCAACTACGATCACACTAATTGCGAAGGGAAATGTCGATTTCCTGACTGGGAACTCTGCATCAACTTGACAATTATGGTGAGGGGGCATTATTTGTTGGCTCACAATTGCGGTGGCCGTCACTTCGTCTTATGATCGGCAGTCTCCTCAGTTATTTGGGAATAACAGCCGGCTAATTTGTCAATTATTGGGTCTAACCCTACCCCATCTGGTCCAGGGAGTGGAGTTAGTGCCCCGCACGTTACCCAAACATCCCTAGGGTTGCACATAACCGTCATGCTCTTGTCAGTTTGTCATATTAGAATTGGAACAACAAACAAACCGTCCGCCTGCCCTCATATAGCCATGCATGCAACAGCGAAAAGGACAAAAATAAGATTTAATTTCCCCCAGTGTCCAGGTGGCCGCCCGCAAAGTGAGACTCTTGTGTCGCAGGTGATTCGGTCTGATCAAATATGCAGATGCGTCGGTAGGCAGGCGTTGGCGAAGCGGGAAGCAGACGCGGACGGGCATTAAGATACGGACAGTGCTCGAGACAGCTGGCTGTTAGTTTGTTGTCACTAGAGATATGTCCGGACGTGCCCAACGGAATCAAGCCGTAGTTGACTGTTGTCCGATGGTGCTAATTGTGATTGTAATTGTAATTGTCAGATACAATGTACCATGATACCTGGTGCGAGAGCCAACACCGGATGCGCTTACCAGCAGTCACATGGATCACGCCAAATCTCATCTTGCACACATCGGCCGAAAGATGGACACCTCAGGTTGTCGTTAACTCGCTGTACTGTATATTGTGCACATATAGCCGACGAAAATACCTGCCCCGAGGGACCCGGCTCTCCCCGCCCCTTCCACCCCACCTGATATCCGCATCGCATGCAATGTCGAGAATTCAAACGCAAAAGAGCGCGTATCTCGAGTCTTCAGCAGCACAAGGTTTCCATCGCCAAGCCCGGGACCCGGGACAGACTCCCGGGGCACGCCAGGCACGAGAAGATGCGACGATCAAGCGGAGACTGTACCGCGCTGCAAGGTCCGGGTGACCGGCACATAGCGTCTGATTTGCGTTCACGCTGATTGGAGATCCGCTTCGGAACCCTGAGTATCGTCTAATCTTCCTATAAGCACGGACCGGAAAATTCAAAAGTCGAGACCGTCTCGGCCCACCGTCAGAGAGATATCACAAAGCGGACTTCATACCAGCCGTCGCAGTAGTGCGGCTCGTTCTCGTCCGTGTGTCGCGCGAGAGCACAAGAGAGAGAGTCGTCGGTTACGAAAAAGCTCAGGCCACGGGCGAATGCCGTCGATATCCGAGAGATAGCGGGTAGATTTAGAGTCCGCGACCAAGGTACGCACGAACGGGTTGCATGAAGCTAACGAGAAGCTGAAAGGGAATGAGCTAGCAAGAAGGGTCCGTGGTGGCTACAAATGGAATGGAGGTAGGCCCAGGACGACGACGACGACGACACAGATGGCGTAGAAGCCGACTCCATCGTAAGAATCAAACACGTAGAACTCGCCATTGCCTCTACAAGTTATCGCAATGAGCAAGGTTTATAACAAGCGCCCTTTGTGGCCTTTGTGATGTTGGCCGGCTATGGTGTTGAGGAGCTTTGAATTGTTCCGAGACAATACCGGAATTCCAGACGCATGCTAGAGAAACTAGCTAAACGTGTACTAAACTCACCGCAGAGCCGCTTGGCGTATTCCACCTAAACAAAGCGCCAGAGCGCACGAGCTACCTACCTGTCTAGGCGACTATCGCCCGAACCGACGAAAGGAATACCACCCTGCATGCGTCGATCCTTTGTCTACTGGCCCTGATTTGATTTGGCGAGACTGTTGGATGCGCGGCAGCCGCAGGACTCCGATGCAACGTTGACATGCATGCTTGATAAGGGTGCGTAATGACACAACATCGTCAAACTTGCTCCATTCGGCAAGGGACCCTCCCTCAGGGCCTACAGCACACCGGACTCTCCTCTATAATCGGGGCCCGGAAACATAGCGATGCTGAGCCAGTGTGACAAGAATAAGACGAACCATTCGGACAGCTCCGACACCGGTACCGTGCATGTCGACGGGTTGTCAACTGCAGACATGTAATGGCAGCCGTACCTGTGCCCAAGCGACCTAGCGAAAGCAATACAGGGGCGATCCGCAAAAATATAAAAACCGTTCTGACGCACGTCCGACAACGCCACAGGAAATGAAACTCAGGGAGATCTGCCTCGCGCAGCACATAATTTGCGTTTCGGGTGGATCCCGCCAGACAGCTGTCTGGCGGCAGCGGGCAGCAACGCACGCGGATCGCTCCTTCCTTCCTTTAGGACGTTGTTAATTAAAGTAATCCAACTTAGTTAACCTTCGTTAACCTCGTTTTGCGGGCGCCGATGACGTAGAAGTGGGTCGGACTGATCTTATGTTTGTTCCACCGCGCACCTCCGATCACACACTCGCACACTTGTTACACTCGGCCGCACTCCTTGGCTCCACCCTCTTAAAGTTCGCGCTACAGAAGTGGGGGCCACCTCGTCCCACGCCACTTGCAGCTCCGATCCGAGTCGGTCGAGCGGTCCTTATTTCCGCCGGAGCGTATGTTGCTGCTCGGCGGGAAGGCAGGTGCAACCGTGCTGGTGACGGCGGTCGGATAAACAGAGGTAGTACAACGTAGTACAGGGCACCCTTGTACGGTAAAGTGCATAATCGCCGCAGCGTTGCGCTCGCCGCACAGGTGCAGCTGCCCCTGGCTCGACGTCACAGGACCCAGCCTGGTCCCCCCCCCGTGTCGCATCTATTCTGGCATGTGCTCGGTCGGAACGGCCAGCAGACATGAACGAACGCCCAGCCAGGTCCACCCAGGTCCTCAGCGACCCTCAGCGACCCTCAGCTGGGCTGAGTTCGGCTCGCGTGAGGCGCATCTGCGCGATGGCGTCAGGACCCTAAGCTGCTTAGAGACCTGGTCCGTCGGGGCTAGCGCGGCTGCGGCAAATGAAACCGCGGTTGCACGTGGATGGCAAGCACACACGCAGCGACCCTGGACACCAGGTATCGCGGGTACCTGGGTACGCCGGCTCATGCGCGCGCCATACTACGACACGCATAGAGGCTATAGGGCTCGCGTGCATGCAAGTGCACTCGCTCTGCTCATCTGTCTCGCTCATCCTTCCGCCGCTCCACCTTCACCACTTTTCTCTCCCGTGATCCCCCTCGACCCCTCTCTTCTGTAATTGCCTGGTTTTGCACCTGTACTACACTATGGCCAGCATGGATCCCTCTCCGCTCTCCATCGCCTTCGCGCGCCGTCACCACTCCGATAGCTCCTTCCCGTTCACGCCATTACCCCTCCATCCCCGGCCTCACGCTGTCCCCCACCTGCGCCGCGGGCCTCGGTCTTACTCGCCCGCCTCCCTCGACGCCTACCATCTTAGCTCGACGTCGTCTTCGTCGTCTTCGTCGTCTTCCGTGGCGCCGTCGACATGTTCCTCCTCCACCGCGTCGTCGACTGCGCCCACGTCCACAGCGTCGACGCCCCGTGCAGCTTCCTCTCCCGTCCCCTCGTCGCTGCCGCCGCCGCCATCTGATTGCGCGCTTCCTCCTATTGCCTCAATTCTCGGTCCTGACGGTGTTGATGCCGCGGCTGCTGCTGCGGCCCTGGCGGCCTGTGCGGCTGCTGCGGCTGCGGCTTCTTCTTCTTCGGGTCAGCATGCTCCTTGTCGCGACAGAGTATTGCCCGGCCCAGGTGCGACTGAGTCCAATACGTCGACGTACCACCGGCCACCTTTTCAGACGTCGCCTACCTCTGTTCCAGGCGAGTATGCGACTTCTTGCGCGAGAGACATCCCTGTTTCGCCGTCTACGCCCTCCTCTGTCTTCTCAGCCGGCGCGTCGCCGTACTCCACCGCATCCGAATTACCTGCGCTGTCGTCTTCGGTCTCGTCGGTGGCGTCGTCGGTCGATGGGCATGACGACAATACGGCATACTCGTACCCCCAGCAGAAACTCGATCTAGACGCGTACGCATTCCGCATAGCGCCACACCAGCACCTGTCCGCACATCCATCTCTCGCCACACCGTCTTCCTCCGCTGCCGGCACAGCATCTCCGACTTCATTTTCAACAGCCACCTGCGCGGACCGCTACGTGTGCCCGGTCTGTTCTCGCGCATTCAGCCGGCCAAGCAGCCTGCGCATCCACTCGCACTCCCACACGGGCGAGAAGCCTTTCGTATGCGGGCACGCAGCTTGCGGAAAGGCCTTTAGTGTGCGGTCCAACATGAAGAGACACGAGCGGGGGTGTCATGCCATGTGAGTGCGGTGGCCAACAAAGTTGGGTCCGGTCCCTTTACCCTTTGCGACTGTGAACTAAATGGTGGATAAGTGGTGTTATTTGATGGCTGGGATTTGTCCTACTACTGCTTGGTTTATAATTGATTTTGGTTCGGAACGGGAAAGCGTGTCGTCGTTGTGTATTAATTATTGTATATTGTACATTTTGCCTGTGTTATACTTTAAGGTCGCTGGGGTACATTATGACATTGTTGTTACTCTTTTTTCTGTGTACATCTTTGTTGGTTTGATCATCTTTGGTTTGGGTTTATATCTTCTACGAAGTGTCTTACTATCTGTTTCCATGGCCGTTATTATTGTGCAACTTGACATAAGCGTTGTTTGTTTTGCATCGGTGTTCCATCTGGTTTTTTTTTATCTTGGTTAACTGTCCTCTAATTCGTGTATAACAATGGCGAAAAAAAAAAAGAAAAAGAGTCTGCGTGCCGAATGGGCTATGATTCTAAGTGAATGGAACGTAATGTAATGGAATATGTGTATTATGGTACTTTTAAACACCCGTAAACGTGTCACTGAAAAACACTTGTCTCATTAAACTAAAAAATGGTAAATTAAAAAGTAAATGTACATGATCATGCAAATATTTTCAACATCCACTGCTTTTTTTTTTACAGCTGGTATTCTATGCCCCTGTCTATATAATACACTACCCGGTACCACACTATCGCACTACTACCCTCATCTTCTTCGCACTACAAATCATCCCATCCAAAAATAAACTCCTGCGCCTTCTTCGTCGTCCACCCCAACCATCCCTGCTGCTGCTGTGGCTGCTGCGGCTGCTGTCTCTTCCCGCCGTTCGCTCCACCAGCACCAAACATCAAGTCCTCGCCCTCCCGTTTCACGCCCCTTCCGTTCCCGGTATCACCACCGCCACCGCCCAGAAATATCGACGCTAACCCCCTGATCGTGGCCGACCCCGAAATCCCGCCTCCCGCCTTCCGCTCGCGTTCCTTGAATATGCCCTCCGGCCCGTGCAGATCGATTCGCTTGCCCAGCCCGGTCGGCATTGTGGTTGACCGCGGCAGGGGCGTGGACGCGGCTGACGGCACGTGCGGTTGTGCTGGCCCGGGTGATACGGGTGCGGGAGAAAAAAGGTATGGCGCCGCCTCCTCTTGGGCGGCAGCCGTGCGGCGACGGGAAGCGCCTGTGCCGTACGTGTTTGGGGAGGTTGTGGCCTCTCCCTCGCCGGTGAGTAACGCGTGGATGTTGAGACTGGGACCAGAGCCCTTCACGCCTGATCTACTCATGCCGCCGCCTCCGCCGCCGACTGGAGAGGCTAAGCTTCCTAACCATGGCGTTCCCCCCGCCAGCGGCGATGCTGACGACGACGACGACGACGACGACGACACCGGCGGCGGCACGCACCCAATGATAAATTCGCCCCCGCCCAAGGGCCTCCCGTTCTCCGCCAACGCGCGGTTCGCCGAAACGGCGGACGTGTACGTAATCTTAACCCAGTTCTTCCCGGTTTCCACAGGCGTACTGCCCCCTGGCGTCGCAATCGCGCTCGATGACGCGGCGTCGCTGTTGGCGGCGTGGGTTCCCGTCAGATGTTCCATGATTGTTCCGAAGCGGGAAAAATGCTCGACGACGACATGTGTAAGTTCTGCAGGGAAGCCAAATACGATTACGGACGCGTACTCGGGTTTCGCCTGGGAGGCGGGTGTTGACGGCGGTTGTTGCGATGACGAGGATGGACCTTGGCCGAACGCGAAGCTAAATGACGTGTCGGACTCTTGTTGTGAAGACGGCTCGGGCTGCTGTAACACTGGTGCGGGCCCAGTCGTCGTCGGCAATTGGAACGCAAAGGGGGAAGCCGCGCCCGAGTCGTATATCGAATCGATAGGTGGGAGATCATCAAAATCGGACGTCGGAAACGCCGACGACGACGCAGCCGCGGCCGCCGAGGCGCGGTGGTGATGATGCGGCTTGGGCGTCCCGAATGATGGACCGCCAAACTTCGAAGGCGAGGGTGACGGGAATGTCGATGAGGAAGATGCAGGTGCGGTAGGCGGGGTCGGCTGATGCATGCGTCTATTCGCATTAGCCACAACCCACCATCACCGATCAAACACAGAAAGAAAAAAAAGTCGTATACATACGGAGACAGAAAGTCAGAATTTCCAGTGACAGGGGACGCCCTCTCGCGCGTGAAATACCCGTTCTTGTACCGCATATGCGTCAGATGCGACGGCACGTACTTCCGCTGCTGCTCGCCCATCGTGGCCCATGACGGAGACGGCGGGGGGACTTTCCCTCCCGAGGGTGAGGACAATAGGCCATTCCCAGCGTTTTGTCGTTGCTGCTGCTGCTGCTCTTGCTGGAGTAAGAATTGCTGCTGTAGTTGTAGTTGTTGGGCTTGCAGCTGTTGCTGCGAGGCGTTTGCAGCTGCGGTACCGCCCCGCAGGTCAAATGTGGATTGGGAGTGGGAGAGGCCGAACGTGGGGCCAGACGCGGCGTTGGGGGAGCCGAAGAAGCTGGACTGTTGTTGATATGGCTGTTGTTGCGGTTGCTGCAGTTGTTGTTGTTGTTGTTGTTGGCCGAATAGAGACGGGGTAGTTGCTGGACGTTGTTGTGCGCCGAAGTGACCGCCTGTGTTTGATTGTTGCTGCTGTTGGTCACCAAATGAAGCCGTTGTCCCGAAGATGCCCTGTTGTTGCCCCTGCTGTTGCGGCTGCGGCGTCTGTGGTGTTTGCTGCTGCTGTTGAGGCTGTCCAAACTGGAACGTCGGCATACTCGAGTTGCCTCCTCCGGCACCAGTGTTTCCTCCTCCAAAGGAAAATGGCGACGACTGTGCCGGCTGCGACGTCGCGGCGGCGCCAAAAAGGCTCATTATGTGAAGTGTGATAGATTTGATTGCCTGTTGTGTGCGGTGAGGTGAAGTTGGCGGCAGATCAAGCGACGCTGAAGGGTGTGTGTAGACTGCGACGTGTTCGTGATGATGAAAAATTGTGGTGGTGCATTCGTGGATGTAAACAGATACCGCCGCGCAGCACCAATTAACTCGTCATCAGCTTCTGTCTACACTGGGATCCTATGCAAAAACTAAAATATAACGAGGAGAGAAGGTGAGTGGACTCCAAACTGTAATGCAGTATATTATGACTCTTGGTTTACATGCCCGTTTTGTCTGTCTCATCGTACGCACTGTACATCCATTGAAATTCGTCGTATTACATCTGCAGATGCATACCATTATCATATTGGTTATCTGCGACACCATACACATCTCCGACTTATACAATTACACTCTGTATATCCTATCTAGTTAGTTTTCCCACGAAGAAGATATGTCTCGAATTACCAGGCGTCTCTGATCATTGCTTGGATTCTGTGGACGCGTCTATTCGGCGAAATCTGACAATCAATCTGACAGCTCCCGCTCTTCATTGCGAAGTTAGAATCGCAGTCAGAAAATAGATAGTCTCCTTCATACGCTCCGAGAATGGCTAAGTCGATAATCGATAATCCGGACCAGCGCACTGATTGCGGGACAGGAAATGATTGGACTTTCCTTTCAAAGTTCAAAAATTATCTCGAACGCTCGCACTGCCCCTCCGGCTCCAGGACGAAACCACAATTCCTTAAATCACCTTCGAGCAACGATGAAGTGGGTGGAATCGAAACAACATGCCATCTGACATCTTCGTCAGTACGACTGGAATTCCCGCACGCTGTGACCGGCTCTGAATGCGAATGGCGAATATAAGCAGGCCAGAACGAAGATCGTCATTTTACGTAGGAATTCAGCGATACCGTCGTTAGAGCTTCTGGTATTCACTTCATTGAGTTTGGCGGCACCGAGGGTTATAAAAATTCTAAATATCGGCGTTTTACAAATGCACTCTACAGAAAAACCGGGAGAGAATTAGTTAAATGTTGACTAACCTGTATGTAAATGCCGATTGAGCTGGATCCGCCGCAACACGTTGCTATGCAAAGAAGTCTTAATATTTACTAGATACGAGCAGTACAAAGTACGTTGACGAAAATTTGACAGATTAAATAGATCAACGATATCCCGAAACGAATAGATATCCATTAAAGTTTATGGGTTCCATTAAAACTTTACATAAACGATACTGGCAATTAAGAGAAATATAAATAGACAGCTTTCGTTTTCTGCTCGATGCATCCAACACGTTCCATCTGTGTTCCGTGTCGCAATCGTTTTAACCAAACAATTGCTTCGGGGACTTCACAACCGAAGGACGTGCGCCGCTCTGCTGCTCTACGCTCTTCTTCAATGCACTTTCCAGCCACGAGGACTTATTAGGAGTCCACCTCTTTCCGTTTGGCGATCGTGACGGAGACCTTGACATCAATGGCGTCATGTGTCGTGGAGAAAGAGTAGTCGGCGTCGTAGGCCTATCAGGCGACGGCGATGTCGGGTCCACAATTGCATTTTCTTTGTTACCCTCGCCGATCTCGGGCATGTTATCAAGCGATTCACTTGCTATATCCATACTCTGCTCTTCGGTGGTCGCCATCTTCTTTGATGTTCCGCGCGGTCGTCGCATGGTAATCATATTCTCACCTTCAGCATCGAAATCCAGTAGTGTCTTGTGTGCCTGCGAGGGCTTAAAGTTTGATTCGCTGTACTGAGACACAATACTGTTGGAACCTCTATGGGATTTCGCGTAGGGGTCGAGTTCGCGGGTGCGAAGTCTTTCTGCTGCCATGGCCATGTTGAAGTTGCTTGAGCGGTCATGGAGAGAAGGCGACCGTCGTAGTCTTATCGAGGAGTGGGACTGCTCATGAGTATGTGTTATTGGAGATGCTGTACGTTGGTCTGGAATAATCTCGCCGATTTCCGCCTCCCCTACTAAGGCCTTATTTGTCTCATCCGATATGACTTCAGGACGTGGAATCTCAGGCAGTGGATGACTCTCTTCTCTCTTCACGGTTGTTTCCCCCTCCACTCCCGCTTCCTCACTGCAGTAAGCATGAACGACCGCTGGCGCAGGCCTCAACATCGACAGCCTCTTTGAAAGCGTGTTTTCCCGCTTCATCATTGCACTCTGAACAAACCCGACCTTCGTCGGATTAATCGATCTCACCGGCGACACTGACCTCGGACTTCCACATGGAGATGCACTTGGATCATACCCATCTGTCGAGTGCTGAGGCGACGCTGATAGAATGGAGTTGCTGCGTCGCAGTTCATTGCTAGGAATGCCTTTTTCGAGTGCGATCGGTGAAGTGGTACGATCGCCGTAGAAATCGGAGGACGCGAATGTGCCGATCCCAGAATATCTGTTGGATCTGAATGGTGATGACCCGACCAATTTGTTGGGAGATTTTTCGGGGGATTGCAGCGGTGATTGCGAGATGCTTTGACTGCGTGGGAATCTATAGTCATTAATGGGTGATACTGGAGAGGGCGACCTAGAGAGATTCTGTTCAAATGATTAGCACACTTGTCTTGTCAATAATATCTCACGAGTAGACGAAATATACCTTAAAAGGCGATGGATACAAGGGTGTGTAATTGGTCTGTAACGTATCCTTATTGCCAACTCGCTGGCTTGGCGACCTGAGAAATTTCGACAATCTTTCCTCCTCGCGAAAGTCAATTTCCTTCTCTTTATTTTCAATCGCCTCCAGTCTCGAGGTTCTTAGTAGATTTGCAGGTGACTTGAATGCATCTTTCTCCGCCTCATGTATCGCAAGAGTCAGATTTGAGGTCTTCTTTACCAACTTTGGAACATTTTCCTTCTGGATACTGACTTCCGGAGTATATGACGATTCAGTAGCGACGGTGGTATTTGAGGACTCATTACCCTTTTGCGAACTGGCATCAACATCGTGCTCTAGTGGTGATACACTGATTTCTGAAATTTCATGAATTGAAGCTTCGTCCTGTGGTTTGAATTCCACGATGTTAGAAATCGGTATTGGGACGATTGTTGGCTCTATCTGCGTGATCTCCTCAGCGTGCCCGTCGATATTTAATTCCCCGGGCATTTGAACTGGTGTTACATCACGTACGTGTTGTGACTCCTTAGTCACATTCTCCAAATCTCTGGACGACAAATTCGAATCCATCTGACTCACTGGCATATAATTATGTATCGTCGTGGCCATCTCAACGAATGGTGATGGACTAGCAGTCAACCCCGTTGTCGTGGACGAATTCCTTTCCTTCGGCATTAACTCGTGCTTAGATAGCCTTTTCGCAAAAGGCGACTCCGAGGAAATACGACTAGGCGAGCGCTGGCTAGGAGATCTCTCAGTCAGGTGTTTAGGCGTGAGAATAGGCGATTGATCGAATGAAAGCTTAGGCGTAGACTTGATGTCGAGAGGTAAGTGCCTTCGGGGGGTGAGCGATGCTGACTCGGCACTTCTAGATGACAGCGTATCGGGTTGTGCAGCAGGAGCGGTGTCTGGGGTGGCGAGAAGCTTGTCGGGTGAGACGGAGCGCGAGCGAGCTGTGTGTGTTTAGAACTTGAAATATATTCAAACGAGGTTATGCTAATTTACCTAGACTTCGCGCAAGTCTTTGGCGTTTCGCTTCAGCGATTTCTTCTTCTAATTTCTTCGAGCGGTCCTTTTCTTCTGAATCGTCGCTATATGGGACAAACATTAGTTAAGCTCATCCGCCAGCGGATTCTATCATAAAAACTCCAAAATAAATAGTTTTCCAATGCAGAGAACTCACGTTTTGAGGCGTAGGTCTTGTAGCCGCTGCAAGAAGTCTGAAATATTTGTGTCGGCAACTCCATCCGGGTCAGAAGAAGGGGAAAAGAGAGAGGAGGATTGCGAAGCGGGCGACATCGTATCGTACGCTTGTCGTGCGGGAAACCTGAATTTTTGTTGATATTTCGAAAATGACCGGGCCGTTTGCAAATTGGTTGACTGAGGTAAACAAACCTCGATCGCACGCAGATGAATCTATTAATTTGCAAAAATATTGATTTCGCCAAAATTAACAGTTACAATATAACCGCGCGTCGATTACACGTCATTCCCATACAACAGCTACAGAAGGAGGCGACACTATCAGCGTGCAATGGTGTGAGTCGTGGAATATGCTGCGCCTTGATGGTGTTCGATGGACTAAACAACACAACGTCGGTGCGCCGGCGAGGTTACGCTTTCGTGTGCCGCTAAATCTGGAAGCAGGTAAACACAAGCGTACAACACTGAACGCGATGAGCTTCAAAGCCAAATTTAGAACAATCTTTGATTCTGCGTTCTAGGCCGATTAACAAATTGACTAAGCCATTCCATAATTGGAAGGTAAAGATATTATGATATAAAAGTAATATTGTTTCAATTAAATCTAAAACTGGCTTTTAACCAATGCTTAGTTGAATAATATTTACATGACTAAAATAATTAGGTATTCCATCCATGCACATAAATCCCAAAAACAAACAATACAAATACCAGACAATATTAATATTACTATCACTAATTAACTCCGACCACAATCGAATCAACTTTAAGCTGACATCGTCGAGTCAAGCGATTGGACACTGGCTGTATCACTTGTGTTCGTATTCTCATACTCAGTCTCCAGCGTCACTGTATGTCCCTGCTGTGTAATCGACTCCTTCGACATCGGATTCTCATCAGCTTCGTCAACCTGGACTGTAATTCTTCGGCGTGTCAGCTCCGGCGCCTTGGGGACTATGATCTCGAGTATTCCGTTGGCATACTTGGCGGCGATCTTATCCGGCGCGACCTTCTGGTCTTCAGGGAGCCTGATACGACGCTCGAACCTACCGATCTGGCGCTCGCTGATCTTGAGCGCCTTCATGGCTGGCTCGCCCTCAACAATGCCGATGGCCGCGCGATTGATCTCGCCGGAAATCAGGAGGGTGTGCGTCTTGGGCTCGAAGTCAACTGATATTGCATTGGCGGAAGCCCCAGGAAGTGAAACCTGGACGCCGAAGGATGTCGGGAGGTCGTAGACATCAATAAGAGGAGAGAAACCCGCCTCCTCAGCACGAGCGCGCTTGTTCAGAGGGAGGCGCGCTGCTGCTTGCTTCTGCTGGACGCGACTGGCGAGATCATCACTGAGAGAGTCGACGAAAGACCAGACAGGAGAGTAGGTGTAAAAGGACGGCATTTCTAAATGTTGCGGTATAAAGTGTGCTGATGTGCGAGTGGACAAGTATTGATCAGATGACGTTAATAGGACCTTGGTGAACAAGTGAAGTTGGTTAATAGGGATAAGGAATCAACCCATGAAGGTGACAACCCCCCAATATATACCCGTCGGGGCCAGGTCGTCAGCGAGTAGTCTTGCATCGTCTCGGATGCCCACGAAGATTCGAGCGCTTTCTGGGACGATTAGAAATTGGGGGGAAATGGCGGAGGGGTCGACGCGTGCGTGCGACGTGTTTTCTGCAGCGTCCGAGAACCTTCTGGAACCCTAATCCGCCGAAGTTGCCCAACGGCGCGAAATGATCCTGCGCAGCCCTAACCCCCCTCACCCCACAAAGCCAAAGCGCCGCAACTTTGTGCTGCGCCGAACCCCACGGACAAACGCTTTGGTCGTCAGCGGTGCGTCACCACCAGCCACCCGCTCGCAGCTCGGGTTTCAACGCACTAACTTCAAGATGTCACCTTACATGCAATAGAGAAGCATAGCTATTGGAACGAGTACAAGCTCTTCATGGCGTCAGCATACTCAGAAGAGACCTCGAACTGCTGCAGTGGCAACATTGACATCAGCAATGATGATGCGGTTTGCGGACGTGCGGCGTTTAGTTCTGTGCTATCTCCGGGAGTTCATATCGTTCCACCAGCACAGTATGATCTAATGCAGCATATGATCTCGAGAAAGCGGTGTAGCAATGATCGGGGCGCTGTGGCAGGCTTTAGTCAACGGAGGCGGAAAGAGAGCGCAGACGCGAATGACGTCGATGTCACTGTGGTCGACTCAGCAATAGCACCGGATGCAGCAGACATGTCCGAACGCGATGCAGACGAACTCGATGAATACGACGACACCGCTGTAACCAGCTCGGTCGTAAACATCTCCAAGACCGGCGATGTGCTCAGCGCGCGAATACCAGATTGGCAACAACAATGCAGGCATCGCAAAGATATCTTTATGTGGGTCAGATTCTGGCAGTCGCTGTCGAACGGGACGGCGTCTCCGTTGCGGTATCTGCAAGGGTGGAGTCAGAGTCAGCAGAGTGCGAGGCAGATTACTCTACAGGCGCAGAAGCGGAGGTTAGTGGAGGCGTCTCGGACGGGACGCCAGCAGCAGGGTATAACGCCGAATTACGACGACAATATGCAGACGGGACAGGGCAAGCGAAGGCGAAGCAGTACAACTGATGGTGTATGTAACTCAGAGAACTCTACATCGGCTTCGATGACAAGCCATCGCTCAAGGAATCTTCGTCGACAATGTATTAAGCTTCTATCCAGCTCCGAATCATCCATTACACGATCACAATCTTTATATGCCTCAACGCCGTCAAGCAACGACTGTCGCTCGACAAATTTATTTTACTCCCCCGGCGCCTGGCCACACGCCCAACGTATTCGACCAGATCCGGTCGATGATGTGTTCGGCGACGAAGACACAGCCTTAGGTGCAGATGCCCACCTCGACTTCATGATCTCGCGCTCAGAGCTTGAACTCGACGCTCAAGTAATGGCGCCTTCTGTCTCTGAATACTTTGTCCTCCAGCAGAACGATGGCCCAACAATTATCGATGACGACGAATTCGACGACGACGAGCCGGAGTATTTTCATGATTTTGGGGCACTGCTGAGTAGTCTGCACGATGTGTCTGGAGGATGTACGTCGAGTATCCCGTCATCTTCTTCGTCACTTTTGCTACCGTCGTCGTCTACAGGTGTGCTGGAAGATACGAACTACGATGCGCCGCCGATGGGGTACGACTACTGTACCGTCAATGAGAATGGCGACGACGGTGACCCTGATGGGTTTCAGATGGTAGTCAGCGAAACACTTGTGCCTGACTATCTTCGCAGGGCGCGGTCAAGTTCTCCTGCGGCGGAGCCAGAAATGGAGATACATCGCGACGGAAATCCGGAAGTTTGTGCAGTTTAAAGGGTACAGAGATGCTCTTGGTTGCAGAGCTTGCATTGCGTTCCTATTGTTACAAGTTTTTAGATGCGCCTTACATCGGTAATTTGTTGATTTGCTTTGGGAGAGCTTGCACTTTTAAATTGGGTCCAAAAAATGAGACTCTGTCATGGCGCAGGTGTGGGTTATATATTTTCTGGGTGCTTCATTTGTTTGTTATATCTATAATGTCGTTATGATGATCATGTGCTTCTTGGTTGATGATAATATCCTTACTATATAAATTATGAAGAAGAGACCATGATATAAAAGAGGAATGAGATAACGATTTTGGATCGGACTTTGATTTGAAATTTCATCGCGTATATTTACCGTACAGTGGCGGCCCAAATTTGAATTGATAATTTTAAACGCAAACATAATGTCACAAAACGAAAGTCCTTACCAAGTTGTATATACCATTAAGCTTGCCCTTAAACCAACGGCATGGTGACGGGTCCCTGTTATTTTTCCGATCGTGGGTCGAAGTCAAAGTGTTGGGCGACTCGTGCGGCATAGCTTGGGCGATTGTCCGACCGACGCTGCAACCCAAGTATCACTTCTCCACCCCCATAGTCGGAGACAATTGCAAACAACTAGTGTCTCTCACCGTACTATATTATTTTCACAGACCCAAGATTTGCGTCTAATCAAGGGCGGTACCGATCCAAGAATCATGGCGGCCGCGAATGTCGATTCGAATCTGTCGGCGACTATCGCGGCAATGATGCGTAAGAAACTTGGCGGAAGTGAGAATGGAGATCCTGCGAATGTTGCGGCGACGATACGGAGCCCGGATGATGCTGCAGACGTTAAGAAGAGAGCGTTGACCTCGGGGAAGGAGGAAAAGAAATTGACACATGTGAGTTCTTATAAGTGTTTTCACTAATATGGGCTGGTTGACTGGTTGACTGTATCTAGATGACGAAAGGGCGAGCGAGAGGTCCGAAAAGGAGATTGCCTACGAGCATACCGCTGCCCGAGGAGAAAGAGCAGAAGAGCGCGGGTATGAATAAAGTCAAGTTTAGCTCGGACGAGAGAGCATCGTCTTCGACGAGTATCTCAACCGAGGAGAAAGAGCCAAAGTCATTACCTCGGCAGAAGCCAGATAGGTTACTACCCAAACCAGGAAAGGCAGCAACGTTGCCGATGCGATCTGGTGGATCGCTGGTTAGTGAACGATTGACTATTTTCTCGGCAGGCGAATCCAAATATGGCGGGTCATTCAACGACACTAGTATCCCCGGAGCCACCAGTACCTCTTCCAAGGACATGATCACCAGTACATCCAATGGTATAACTACCGCGACCACAGAGGCGATATCCTCACTCAAATTCAGCGAATCGACGCCCCGAAAGCCACTTGCACCTTCAAAGCCAGCCCACATCTCGGCCAGCTCACCAGGTGAGCAAAAACGACCAATCTCGCTCATATTCCAACACAATACGAGCAGTATATACGAGCGTGCACTGCTCGCACATGACACGGCGAAGTCCCACGTATCAATGTCGGCACCATCCAAGTATCCCCCTGTTCCCGAAAAGCCGAAGCCTCAGAATCTTCGTGGTTTGTCGTATTCTCTCCCTCAACGAGTTGAGACATATCAGCCAAAGCCACTCGCCACTGCGAAATCCTTCCCACAGACGAAGCCAAAACCCACGGGATTGGGTCACCAGGCACTTCTGCTGTCGAAGCCGGCGGCGCCGCCAGCAGCCGAGAAACCTGTCGTGTCGCTTAAGTCCACGGCGGGCGTTGCCGATAATTCTGCTACACCTGAGAAGAAGCCAGTGCTTGTCGCGGAGCCAATCGCTGCGGCCAAGTCAGTTGTCCAGAATATGGAAGTCAAGGAGGAGAAGTCTATGTCGCAGCCTATTTCCTCTGTAAAGTCGATTTTCGAGGAAAAGACCAAGGAGGAGCAAAAGGAGAAACCAACATCAGTTGCCTGGAAGCCAAAAGTCCTTGCCAGTTCTAAGCCCCCAATCCTCAGCAAGCCTCCGCTATTTCATTCACGGTCAAAGAGCTACAGTGGCTCTAGCTTATCGGATACAGTCAAGTCAGCTCCTGTTCCTGTTAAACCAAAGCCCTTATTTACAAGGTATCTTCCTGCTCAGGGTGAGGATTCGGCTGTAAAGTCGGCAGAGGTCCAGCAGTCAGGACCGAGACCGCTGTCATTTATGTGGGGCAGATCTACTGCGGCTAGTTTGAGCTCAACTGATGATAAAGGTGACGGAAAGCTAGATGCCGAGGAAACGTCGACTCGATTGCCTGTCAAGCTTGCTACAAATGAGTTGTTGGCGATAGACGCTGCCGTGGCTCCATATTCGCGTAAATCTCATTTATTTGGTTGGAAGTCAGAACAGAACAATGAGAATGTGGATATTAAACCCAGGATGAGTGTACTTTATGGTTCACCGAAGCCTAGTACTGAGAAGCCAGCGTTGAAAAGGAGCGAGAAGCCAGTCGCGGAGCCAACTCCAAAGCCAGACAAGCCATTGCTGAAGCCAAAAACTACTGGAAAGGCGGTAGGCTTGGAGCCACCAATGGTGAATCTAATGACAAAGCCACACTTCCCTAATAAGGATATTCATGAGAACGATACAAGGAGCATTAGTTACGGAGCGGCCCAAACTTCCAGTGTCAGGGAGAGACCGCAGTCAAGGTCAGTTCGTGATGCAGTCTCAAGCTGGGGCGCGACGTCGGCGTCAGCGTCTAAGGGACCAACTGTGACGATGGCTCCAAAGCCGGCTCAATGGGTGTCATGATATAGAAGGGTATGACTTCGGGTTCGCTTCATTTTGGCACGGATAGAATATAATGTGTAATTTTTAAGCAACGGAGTTTAGATTAATGATGTATTTGGAATGGCGGTAACAGTATATTTAAGGCGGGCTATTTAATTCTCGACGATTATTTAATTATTCTTCTAGCATTGGAAGTAATCATGCATTTTCTAGTCTTAATGTCGTTGTTTAATGTCGTTGTTTTGGCTTAGATGATCGACTACCGAATTAGGATTTTCTATAAGCCATTGCAGCACTCTGTGCGTTTCGATAATGCGTCCGCGGAATCCGTCTGGCCATGACTCATGAGTTTTAATCACTCTGAACTGATACTTCCATTCAAACACAAGCTTGTCTACACTACGCTCTAAAACAAGAGTACGTATCCCTATAGGTACCGGCCATTCTCTAGAACTGGTCAAAACCTACGTATAATGCAGTCGTTTCCAAAACTGGAGTAATCAGTCACGTCAACTACTCAATGCAAGCTCAAAGCTACTACAATTCTCATCAATCTGATCCTCCGGCTTCTCCGCGCCAGCCTTCAACGTAGCCGCGTCCACTCTTTCACGACCGTCACTACCTTCCCTATTACTCGGCAAGAAATGCCCACCCTCGTGCTCCTACACCGTCCTCAACGACTCTTCACTCGCATGCACCAGCGTCTCACTCCACGCCGATCGCGCAATGGCGTCTTTCTTGCCCATGACGTGGAGAGCCACATGCCGATGCGGTATCCACCTTCGTACATTAGCGGCATGGACTTGAAGGCTGAGAAGAGGATTGCAAATTTAAATTGTAGATACTCAGGGTACGATGGTTACAAGTAGGAACATAATACGCCCTGCGAGAAGCCAAAGACGCCGATGAACGGGCCCTATACTCTAATTTCAGCACTAACTATTGGTTTTTAGACACGCGGATGATTGCACCTCATCCCACATGTAGTCTGCAAGGTACTTCCACGTCTTATTCGACACTTGGTATTCACCGGGCTCCTCATTCTTTACGAACCACGCAAAGCTCTCGCCATGACTGTTCGCCTGACTCAGTAATCTCGTGCGTTCCGCCTCGGGTGGCATCGTCGAGGATGGAGAGCGGTAATGGACCAGTGGCGTAGTGCGCAGTAAAACCGGCTCATTTCAATGCCTTTCGAATACCTGCAGATTTCTTTGCGAAGCTGGAACCGGACTGGGAAAGGATGTTAACAGTAGTTTCAATATCGACGATATCGGAAACCACGCGAAGAAGGAAGTGAACGGCCTTGTGTGTACCCATGCGGGTGAGGATTTTCCCTTAAACTCTCTAGGGTACTCTATAGCTCTATTGAATGTAAAATCTGAGCACCGTCACAATCCGAGATACCTAAGTAAATTTGTGGCCAGGAATTGCGATCGAAGTACATAAGCTTAGATCGAGGGCCGATCTCGGTGCTGGATTTTTGAGGACCACTAAACTGGTGCGGCGGTCCTAACTTCCCAACGCCCATTCAGAACTGCCATTTTCACCCAATATAGCTTAGGGTGGAAATCTGGCGCCAATCCTCCCAACCGCCGCGCGAAATTAATTGTCCAAAAATTTCAGTTCTCTGATCGCGACGAGTCGAAGCGGGCATACATAGCTTCAGCGGAAGAATATCGTTTAATTGCACCAGCTAGACATTCACAGAAGCACCATGCAATCCTCGCTACTACATTGCGTGACCCGCCGCCACCTCAGCCAGAATTCATTCCTCGCAAATCGTCGGCGCCTCCTCTCGCGCACGACCCAACTCCGAACAGGCGACGGCCCCTCCAACGAAGACCTCTATGCCATGATCGCCGACGACCTTTCGCACAACGCCAAGGACACGATACAGCGTCCTTCCCGGCCTGTCCCGGACGTGGAGGGGGACATGCCGCTGCTGGACGCGGCAGCGCAACATGCGCGGTTCCACCCACTTACAACGCTAGGAAAGACAAATTTGAGATCAGTGCAGATACCGGAGGCGATTAGTGGAGTTATTGGAGGGGGTTCTGGTAAGCTTAAATTTCCATCTTGCACTTGTTTTTGTGGTATTGGGTGGTACTGACAATTACCAGCCGACATGAAAAAGATTCGACAAATGGTTCAGGTCGTGTACGAAAAACTGTCCGAAAAACGCACTAAAGACGAGATTCCCCACCGCGGGCTCGTCGACGCGACCGTTGCGGCCCTGTTTCCCCAGAATTACACATCCGCTTTCTATGCCCTCAGCGAAGCACGCAGGCGGCTGGGGCCCTCTTGGCGGCCGAAGCGGGTGCTCGATGTGGGGACGGGACCTGCGACGGGGATATTGGCGCTGAATGAGGTGTTTGAGGATAGCAGGACATGGAGGCCGCAGAGGATGCAGGCAGTGGTGTTTGGTGACATGTTGATGGCCAGGAAGGGGATGGAGATGTTGGAGGCACAGAAGACAGCGTTTTACACGGTGGATCTGGGGGATGAGACTGAGGTTGTTGAACAACAGGAGAGGAGTCGTACGCAGGTAGCTCCAACCGCCACGCAAGAAGAAGAGCCCGACACGCGGTGGAAGGGCGTAAAGTTCAAACTGAATTGTCTCCCATCCGAGCACGGCGAGAAATTCGACTTGATAACAGTAATGCATCACCTTGTCCTTCCCAGTGAAAAGGGTCCAGCCGCCAGTGACAAGCGGGTAAAGCAGCTGCTGTCGTTGCTTGCTCCAGGCGGTGTGCTGGTGATTATCGAGCGAGGGAATATTCATGGATTTGAGCGCATAGCAAGGGCGAGAGAAATTATCTTACGACCCGATGGGAAGAAGCCGACAAAGATGTCTGAGGATGTTTTGAAACGCACTCTAGAAGAAACTCGGGAAACGTACCCGTCCGGCCGCAGAAAGAACTTTACAGGGCGGGTCAGCCTCGAGGAGCTCGATAAGTCGTCTGTTAACGTCGAAGAACTTGAAATCGACGACGAAGAAATCGTCGATGTCCGACAATTATTTAACGACCCACCACAACCCAGGGTAAATGACGACCTCCGTATCATCGCGCCGTGTCCACACCACCAGCATTGCCCCATGCAAATTGGGGATGCAGACGACAATTATAGGAGGCAGCATTGGTGCCATTTTCCGCAGATGATGCAGAAGCCGCGATGGGTGATTGAACTCAAGAAGGGGAAGATGCTGTCAATGCAGTGGAAGACGAAGAAAACGGGACATGCGATTGCGGGTAAGGGGAGGATCGGGAGTCGGAATTACGAGGTTGCGAGTCTAAGTTATTTGATTGTTCAGCGTGCGCAGGCGACAGCGGAGGCTGAGAGAGGGAAGGATGTGCTGGAGGATCTGCCTAATGATGAGGACCTGGCTCATAGTCTTGGATGGCCGCGCCTGGTTAACCAGCCCATGAAACGCGACAAACACGTCGTTATGGATGTATGCTCACCCCATGGGTTCCTGGAGCGCTGGGTCGTCTCGAAGGGGCAGGGGAAACAAGAATATCACGACTCCCGTAAGGCGAAATGGGGTGACCTATGGGCACTAGACGCGAAAACGAAGCTCCCTCGAACAATCAAGAAATCTCTGAAGAAAAATGCCGATGTCTCCAATAAGAAAGGAATAAAGGATGACTGGGCTCGGTTCGATAGGGAATTCAATGAGAAACTGGCAAAAGCTGTTGACGAGGAAGGCGAGAAAAACGATGATGATGGCGAGAATTTGTCTGACTACGTGGATCCGAATGACGACCTTACAGATGAATATTGGAGACGGCATTATCAACTTTAAACGATTGCATATCTTTTCTTCATTGTACATATATGCGTAGGCTTTTGTTACCATAGGCATTTCATATTATATACGGTAGTTAATGGTATATTTACGGAATTACATAACATCACAATCTCATATCCATTGATCGCCATCCTTTTCCAAATTGTCTTGCAAAGTTCTATTCTCGGAAAGAGTCACATTTACTATAGAACGTTAGTCCATATTGCATTGCAACACCACGTGATCGATAATACCTTCAAAGGACTGATTGGCAGTGCCACCATGATCTTTGACTCCATATTCTGAATGAGCTTCACTGTATCATGCACCTGGTTGTCATGTCAGCACCTTCTTCGCAACAAGCCCACTTATGGAAGAAGCTCGCACCGCCAAACTCACCGTATCAGCCCATCCAGGCAGTTCCCAGCACTTCTCCCGACTAAGCTTCCTATGCTCGAGATCCGCAAACTGCCAAAGATGATGCACGGTATTCAAGTGTCCCAGTTGGGTAAACCAAGCGCCCACCGGCTCCATGACCTGCTTGCGGCACTCAATCCCCTTTCTCCAACTGGTTTCCCACTCGAGCAGGCGTCCGGGTTGGAGGTCGTACGTGCGGAGCTCGAAGATGCCGCCAAGGTTGCGGGGCGCAGCGGTGCCTCCCCAGAAGCTGAACTCTTGCATCAAATCGGTACGGCGGGAACGGAGCATAGGCCGGAGAGCGGCGAGGTAATTGATAAATTTCTAGGCGGCGATGGATTAGCAATTGCGTACTTGAAAGTTGAAAAGGTAGAGATACTGACAGGGTCATTGTGAATGCGGTAGTACGTCTCGTGGAATCCGGAGTAGCCCTTGTATTCCCAGATGTGAACTGTTTAGGTTAGATGCGGCAATCTCAGTGACATATTCTTTCACGAATGCCTACCAAAGCAGTCAAGATCTCCAACTACCGTCCTCCAAGTGCCTACCAAATGCACCTGATTCAAGGGATCATCCGCAATCTGAGGATAAGTCTCCGAACTATGTAATCCCAAAATCAGCCTTTTTGCCCCACAAATCAATAAAAGCCTCAGCGATCTCACATAAGCCGGACATATTCGGGACTAAATTCTGGCTTGACCTTGTGGAACGCGATCTCGTGAACATATTTGCCGCGCATGAGTTTTGTCGAGTACGACTTTTCGAGCGTCTCCTGATCCTTCCTGGATTCCTCGCTGCCGAAGAGGAAAGATTTGATCAGTCGATTCGCGCTCCTGACGGCACTGGATGCGCCAATAACGCTCTTATTAGCCGTGGCATCAACATCCGGGGGTTGCTGATCTACAGTAGATTCGGCGGAGCTATCGAACTCATCCTCCGCCTTTCTGAAGTAGTGTCCACGATCATGTGGTGGCACGTTTGCGAATGACGGGACTCGGCCGGGGCCGGCTCCGGACGGGGCCGCGTCCTCAAGGAGGAATCGGGAGGTCGAGAATGCCGATACGAAGCGTAACGTCGACGAGGGCGATCGGAGTGGTTTCTTTGTGAGACAGGACAACAGCGGCTGGAGCGCGTGCCTTGCTGGGAGGGAGACAGTCGACATTAGCAGAGGCCTGAAGGTGGGTGATTAGCTTGTGGGCGTTTGAAGTACATGACGCGTCCGATCATAAGGAATACCTTTGAACCAAGACCTTCAAGAATCGGAGTTATAGAGGAAAAATAAGGCTTGTAAGTCTGAATTAGGGAGAGAAGTGGAGATCGATGCGACGGCGATCACATAATATCGGATCAAATCAGGGAAGAGGCTGCCTGGGCATGTGGTTTGTGCCTCAAGACTAAGGGAATGACGGGAGTCAAACAAGTCGTATATTGAGTAATAGTTAGAGTTCCCACTAGGCGGCTGCAAGTGCTGCTCCTTGTACTAGTGGCTACGAGCCTACAACATTTATGTAAGTTACAGAACCCAGACAAGCTCGCAGTTTACAAAGCGTTTGCGTTGGGACTCGATATGCGAGACGGCTGCGGGGGAAATGTCTCTCGTCGAGTGTGGGGTAGCTATGCATGACGTCATAGTGCTTAGTTCCATACTGCAGTAATTGTTACTGTTAGCTTGAGAGGTTTCGAGAAGACGCTCGATTGAAGAGAGGATCTCGACTAGTTGGCTACTTGTCGTTACGTGACTGATATTGCATATTGGTATGCTTCCGTTGTCGTTACGTGACTAATAGTGCATATTGGTATGCTTCCGTCATCGGATATCTGCAATTGTCTTGTTATCGCAATGCAAGCTCTACAACCTTAAGGGCCCAAAGGCTTGCATGCTGTAAGAGCTACTTGACCACCAGCGAACGCAATTACAGCCAAGATGCGCATGTACTTATTAATTCCGCTGCTTAACTTTTCTTATTTGTATATACAAAGACGAACGTGTGAACATCGTTCAACCCACATCTCACCAACAGTACAAGACAACTAAATTCAATAAACCACGAAAACTCCCTAATATCCGATAGTTCAGACCCGAAACTTAATAATAGTAAGGCATTCTCATTTACTCTTCTACAACCTCAATGCGCTTGCTCGCCTGCTGACTCTCCCCAAGCTTCGGCACCTGGACATTCAAAATACCATTCTTCAACGATGCCGAGACACCCTCAGGATCGACCCGCGACGGGAACCTGAATGCACGTGAAAACTCGCCGTACACACGCTCCGTGGCCCAGTATGTTGGCTGCTGTTGCGTCTTAAGGTTGGCCTTGGTGACTGCCTTGTCAGAAGTGGCACGTTCCGGCGTCGTAGCCGCCTTAGGCGGTGTCCCGTATTCCTGGGCTTTTTCAATCCTGCCCTTGACGCTCAATGTCTGCGGATCCAAGAACTCCAAATTGAGGTTCTTCTTTTCAACACCAGGGAGCTCGCCTTGCAGTACAAACTCCTTGTCCGTCTCCTTCACATCAAATGTTGGAGTGCGTGAGAAGGCTGTGTTGGCCAGACTGTTAACCATTGAAGATTGCGTCGGGAACGCACTAGAGAAGAAGGGGTCTTCGAAGAGACGGAATAGCCGTGAGGGCTGCAATAGCTCGCTGGCGACAGGGGCGGTTGTGGAGTTAATTAAACGTGAGAGCGACATGATTTCGAATATGTGATTATTGTGATATTCGTTTGATGAAAACCTGACGATGAATATAACGAGTAGACATTGTACAGAGCGAACGGGGTAATTTATAGCCTTGCAGTCAATGGCAATTGGAATATTCGAGCCCAAGCAAGGACTTTCTGGAAGCTCGCTTGACGCGTAGAGCGAGTCATGTGTGCAGCGCCACGCGCGAGCACGTGGTATTAGCCACGTCTGTGCCGGAGAATTCTACTATTTTCTTGGTGTCTGAGATTTTTTGCGCCACACGATCGCAAAACGCGTTCACGTCGCTACTGGCCCGAGCCGCATCGCAAAAAGATGACGACACTCGGATACGTTGATGACGTGAAAGGAACTACGGTCTAATATTCGGGAGATACTCCGCATGATCCTGAGTTCTATTCGAGGTCAAAGTACCTGGAATTTTAGTAGCTGACTAAAGCAATTGATAGTGGCTTTAAAGAATTCCCTTTTGGCGTGGTAAAAAAAAAAATAACGCGTCTGTGACGCGCATAGCTACATTTTCTGTTTCGAATCTTCTAACGGCACAAACTAGTATCCGAACAACAATAGTCATGCCGTCTTCTCCGTCATCGTTTCTATTCGCCTCTTCGTCGCCGCGACGCAGGCAAATGGACGATGAATCGATAATCACAAGCGAACTCGAACCGGCATTAGACTCGCAAATTAAGTTCAGAAATCATACGGTCGTCTCCACACTGCCAGCCGCGATACCCAGTCTATCATCGCAAACTAAGTTGACCCAAGAACTTAGAGTTGCTTCACTGGCGCGGCATGCAACACCGGAGCCAAGTGACGAAACGACGGGTGCACAGCTGCGCAAACAAGACGTATGTGAGATCATTCTGTCGCCCATAAATCGAAACTGCATAAGGAAGCATATGCGATCTAGGAGGCCAAATGCCCCGAAACGTAAGCGAAAGAAGGAAGATGACGATAATATTAGAGCAGATATATCTACTTTCGACCAAGCTCTTAGGCCCGTGGATAGCGCATCCCCAACGGCAGGACAGAGACAGACACTCAACGCACCGGAATCTAAGAGAGCGAAGCATGTTGCAGTTCATGATAGCCATGTTGATACGGATTTAATCCTTTCATCGCAGAAGGTGTCTGATGACAACATAATTGAATTCAGCTCGGCAGATGAAAAGATTATGGAATTCCCATCATCTCCGCCTCTTAAGAGAGTAACCTTTCATGGCATAGTGTGATATAGAAATTGCATTGAATTTTTTTTTTTTACATATAAAATACAAAATCTTGATTATACTAGAAACTATGCTCCGGGCTCTCATGGTTTCGATATCTCAGACGTAAATCATCCCCACATTTCACTTTAGTAAGACTTTTAATTCCTCTCTGTTATCTGCCATGCACTCACCTCACAACTCATCCCTCTGCTGTAATGGCTCGCTAACTTTGTAATTCATACCAGCAGGAGGTGGCTGGAATGAGGAATCCACCATGCTCTCTTCCGCCACAGCAGCACTCGAAGATTCCCCAGGTGAGAAGTCCTTGCTATATTGCGAAGCCTACAAGAATAAAAAAGCCCCCAGCAAGTCAGTTCAGATTGCCCAATACATCTTGCGCGAAAGACTAACTCACATGATCATGGAACGTAGTACATTCGAAATCCCAGTTCTTCATCCACCTCGCTTCCTCGCACGCAGATCGCGTCCAGTTCTCGCCGTACGCCAATGGAGAGAACTGCACAAACACGTAGACCGTCGCCGAGGCGAAGAGTAGCGTCGCGACTAGCACGATAAATTTGTTCTTCAGCAACCTTTTACAGACGAGATCCCATGTGATGCAAGCGCCAATGATTGCAAAATACAGTGCCGGGAGGTAGTGGTGCAGGAACAGCTGGCGTTTCATGAGAAAGAACGGGAAATAATGCAAGGCCCACGCGACAAAGTTTGTCCCGACCTTGGAGTTGAAGGTTTGGATGGAAGGTAGGGAATAATCATTGTATCCGCGCTGCCAGCGCAGGATGGTGACGATCTTGAAGAGAACAAAGGCGACGATGCCGGCAGTGGAGAGCCACCAGACAAAAACGTTGCCGACCAGGTAGACTTGTCTGTTGTCTTTGATCCAGAAGTTGATGCCGCGGCGGAGGTACGGCCAGGACTCGGGGCGGGAGTCCCATGCGTGCGAGGCGATCAGTCCTGCATTGGTGTCCCACATGACTTTCTGGAGTTCTGCGAACTTCTTGAAAAAACCGACCCGTTCGTAGTTCACCTTTTCAGCATCGACACCAACTAGTACAGAGGTCAGTGTTGTTCTTCGAAAAGTCAAGGATACCCAAAGGAGGCATACGCAAAGGATGCTCGTTATCCTCAATGTACCAAATACTATTCGGCAGCGTCCCCTGTCTCGCGCACGTAACCTCCTGCTGCTCATAGCCCCAGCTAGGTAGTTTGACTTTGTGCGAGAACAGCGCGCATCCCGACATGACGTGTATCAGCCTAAACTTGGTCTCGATCGCGCGAACGTACTCCTGCGCCTTTCCAGGTACGGACTTGCTCTCAAGGATCTCGATCCGGAAGTGATCATTCGCGTCGCCGTCGAAGCCCTTGTACCCGTACGCGCTGACTTCCTGCTGCCAGTCAGCCTCGGTCACGGGCGGGCGGACGTCATGGCTGTGCAGGCGACGGCTGGTCTCTACATGCTGTAGCCTCAGGATCGAGCCGTCCTGGAGGAAGATGGGACCGGTTTCCCGGTAATTAGTGTCGGAACCGGTGATATTGTCAATCAGCCAGAGATTATTATCGTCCTTATGAGGGTACAGCGTGATCTGCTGCTGCTTTGAGCCGCCGGGGTACAGGTGATCATGGCTGTGGAGGTATCCGCCCTGAGTGTTCAAGTGGCGAATACTAATGTGGCTGCCATACGCGACGTCGGCGGGAGTGTCGGCCATCTTCTTGTTGTTGAGCGTCGCTTGGAATTCGGAGCTCATGAAGCCATCGCCGTCGCCTGGGTTGACAAGGCAGATGAAGTGGATGGCGAACATGGACAGGTAGAACATGACGGGAACGACGATGAGACAGACGCCGCGAACAATGAAGTGCTTTATGTACTGCTTTGGTGACACGGAGAGGTCGCCAAGGAGGTCCCAGAGTCCCGAGATTGTGCTGATGCCCACCCAGGCAATGGTAAAGAGACCGACCCACTTGACGCTTGATTGTAAGGACCGTTAATACCGTTTTGGGTAATGATTTATATTACAGCAACAGAGCTCACCTGACGGTCGCGCCGAGCGAGAGTCCAGTCAAAAACAAGTAGTAGTACCACGACTTCTCGAACGGAATCTGGTTCTGGAAGTTTGCCCACGCGTAAGCAGTCAGGGCCGTGAAGAACACCAACGGCGAGTCGAGTAGAATAAATCGTGACTGCGTCGTCAAAGCATTCTCTGCTTGGTGTTATAAAAACTGTGAACCAAAAGCACACAATATTCTTGCAATTGCTTACCGAACAATACGAACAGAGCGCCCAAGGAGGCAGTCAAGCTCTGGCAGCCATAAGCTTTTAATGTAAGGAATGCCAGGGGAACGACGAGGACTCCGAGAGTCGCTGGTAGTAGGCGCATCGCAACATAAGGAACACCGGCCTCGACATAGTCCCTATATCAAATCATTTGTCAGATCAAACTTGCACTGCCCAAGTAATCTCACAGGCTATATGCTCACTTTCCAATATCCTTGAAATCAAAGCTTCCATCGAAACCAGCCAAAAACCCAGCAAGAGTGATCAGAAGCTTTGCTAGGGGCGGGTGAACATCCATAAAGTACCTTCCCTTGATATATCTGAGAAATTAGCACGCGCTATAATTGAGATCACACGACGCGTCAAAGGACACTCACTTGGTTGCAAAACCTCCGAAATGGACTTCATCAAAAACCACAGATGAGGGCTGCCATATCTTGTATAGGCGCACGAGTATCGCGAGACCGGTGATGAAGAGAATAGCGGCCTTGTCCTGCAGAGGAAGCGAGGAAAATTTGACGGACCTGGACGCCATATGGAAGGGTTACAAATATTTCCGCGTCGCAGAACCCGTGGCAACAATTCGCTCACAGGCAAAATAAAGAGAGAGCCTCTATAGATGCTGATATAGAGATGTAAGACACAGCAAGGGTCGGGCGTATTGAAGAAGCGTGGACGGGGGAATTGACAAGGAGAGTTGCTCTGATCCAGGGGTTCCGCCGACTCTCGTGAGTATAGGACACAAACTGGAGCGGGTTTTTTAGCTGCACGTTAGAAACGTGAACCGCAGGCGCGTCCGGGACGAGCAGGGCATAGGGTTGGCACTTTTGTCGGCGATGCGGGGACGGTACCAGACCCTTGACAAGCTCTAACCACACAGTACCACGGTCGACCTCGACCCTCAATATGTTCGCCATCGTCGCCGCACGCTTTCTTCGTTACTTCTCGCCAATCCCACTCTCGGCGCATCCACTTCGACAGCTTTTCAAGCTTCTCCCCAGTGCCGTAGTCATAATTCGGAACGGTCCGACTAAGCGCCAAGCCCGTAAGGGACGCGCGCCTACAAAGAGATACGGTGATGTCTCCGCCAAAGGAAAGTCAAAGTCGTCCGAAGACGATATGACGTCCGTCTCGATATCCTCACTTTCCTCCATTGCATCTTCCCTCTCATCCGTCTCCAGCTCCCTCTCTGATTCTGCATCTTTATCATCCTCGTCCTCTTCGCGGCTTTCGACATCACCAAGTTCAATGCCGTTGTCGCCACTAAGTACTGCCGTGCCGGACTCGCCGGAGATACGTTTATCGACCACGTCTACTGGAATACACTTGCCATACGAGATAATCGAACTCATTGTCTCGTTTGTCCCCCAACCATTTCCACAATCTCTCATCTATGTCTCTCGAGCATGGTATAACGCCGCCTTGCCATATGTGTACCGTCGCCCGCGTCTTTACCCAAAGAACTACTTCTCATTTGTAAGCATCATCTCCAACAGCGATATCCTCGGTTCATACGTCCACATCCTCGACCTGCGGTACATCATCCAGTCTGGCAAAAACTCCTATACCTCTCGACTTCTCCGGCGATGCTCCGCGAACTTGGAGGAATTTTACGCGCCGCAGACCAGCTTCGGCTACGCGCCTCTTGTCAGCGTGAGACAGTGCAACCGCTTGCGCGTCCTCGACCTGAGTCTCGTCTCCGAGACCGTCGACCTCCGGGAGCTTTTCCTGGCGATTAGAAACCTTCAGCGTCTCACGGTCCTGAATTTTCCCCGGTCGTCGGTGTTTTGCGTTGACTTTGAGGACGATCTATGGCCGCCGAATCTTTCGCAGCTAGGGCTCGCCGGCGGCATTTCCGATGAATTCCTTTCGGAGACGCAGTTCCCGCAAACGATCAAGACGTTGTCGATGGCACATTGCCCGTTTGTCAAGACGGACTCTGTCAAATCGCTGTGTCGACGGCTAGGGCCATCCTTAACGTCGTTGAGAGTCACGTTCCCACTCCCGGCGCTGGGATACAACGCACTCGACGCCACTCTCAAGTTCTGTCCACATCTGCGGAAGCTTATCGTCTCGACTGACTACATTACACACCGGCTTTTGTCCTCGGAGAACGTGACGGAGGAGCATCCGCTGGAAATGCTGGATTTGGATTGTAGTGGCATGCTGGGCCAGTCCCGGAAAATTCAGGCGGACGATATTGCGCTGGCGGTGTTGGAGGGCAGGTTACCGAAGCTTCGCATTGTGAGGGCGAGTATCAAACTGGGGTGGACGAAGGATGACGAGGAGGTTAGTGAGCTGATTGAGGTGTTGAGCGAGCGGGAAAATGGAGGGTTGTGGATAGCGTGAGAGAGAGAGACCGGTTTCATTCTTTTGGACTTTGTATGATGGTTTTTGGAGGGAGCAGGCTGTGGGAATGGGTTGGTCCGGTATTAACGATTTGATAATTCCTTTGTATTATTTTGACTTTGACTGTGTTTTGATAAGTATATGATGCATGATTTGTGTTCCGCTCCTTATTGTCACACATTACTCGGTAGTTATTTTGGTGGTTCTTACTCTATTTAATGTTGCTGTAAAAATACATATGCTTCAAAAATTATCGCCGCATAGTTCTACAAGAAAGTCTACGCCAACCTCCGTTCATTCTCTATCGCATGCTTCACCGCCGTATACACATTATCAACAATCACCCTCGGCTTCGACGCCGCATCTAGCGCGTCACCATCTCTGAATACGCCGGTGCGCACAAGAATCGAATACCACCCGTAGTCGTTACCGCCTCGGATGTCAGACGCCGGGTTGTCACCGACCATATATACTCGCTGCATCGAACCGTCGTATCCGAGGAAGTCTCTCCTCCACTGTTTGAGGACTTCGTCGGCGTATTCGTAGGTGAATGGGGATGGTTTGCCGATGACGGTTCTAAGGAGTGGTCAGACTCAGCCTATGCAAAGGACCCCAAAACGACGATCCTACTCACGATAACATGTCGCGACCGGTGTAGTCCTTGAAGACCTTCTCGACACTCGTCCTGAATGCCCCTTGGCCTACCCGAATTTAGAGGTCTAGATCAATCTCAAAATTTTATGTAAGCAGACGCAATACGTACCGAACCGAGGAAGATGATATTCATTAGCCCATAGCAGATCATTGCTTTGCGCTAGTCAGCGAACCGAACAAATATTCAACAAATTAGCCATCACGACCCGCACTCACTTTGACCAATATATAGGTAGAACTTGCTCTAACTTGTCATTCTTCGACCCAAGCTTTCCAGCTTGCGACACCAATAGATCGATAATCACCTGTGTATCGCAGCCCCAATCCCTCGAATCATTAAACACCAATACGGCATCAAACTCCTCCTCCGTCAATGGCCTAGCCACTGTCAACTCCTCCTTTGTGAACCTATGAAACGGCCAGACGCTCTGCTCTACCGCGAGAACATCCATCGACATTGCTACGTCCTTGAACCCGTAGTCGTGCGCCACATGCCGACATGTATCCCCATCGCCGCCCACGACAAGGACTTTCTTGTGTGTGTTCGTCAGACTTTTGAATGGTGTGTGGGACTGTATAAATTGCTCAGTGGAGATATCCACATCCAGTTTCCAGGACAAGTCCTCCACACGCGCCAACTCGGATTTCCCGCCGCCGTTGGTCAGCAAGACCCTACATCAACCATCAGTAACACAAATGCAATTACAGAGCCTAGGCAGCATATATACATACCATGGAATCCCCTCCTCCTGCAGCAACTTCAATGCCTGCTTGCCTTCCTCCAGCGCCTTTGCTCCCCGAATTAGCACGCCGTCGATACTATCAAGAACCACAATTAGCTCAACGATTGACTCCTTGGATACTGACAACAGAGGATTAGGTGCCCATACTCAAACACAAACGCGAAATTGCGGGAAATGCTCCTCTCAGTGGATAATCCATGTCGTGCCCCGACCTTTGTCAATAGACACTGTGTAGTCGACGAGTACGGCGACCCGACTGCCCTCCTGATTGCGCGGCGGGCTGCACAGAATAACATTTGCGTCTATAGCACTGAAATTATAAAATCTATAAGCTTGTTCTAATATGTCTATATGAAACGTATTACTGGTGTGGTCGTCGATTCGAGTAGATGCCGTCCCTGGCCCAGCAATGACCATCAGTGGATCCGAGTCGCATCATCGGCGAGTCCTCCCCATGGCCGTCGGCGAGTCATCGCGAACAAAATGGCCGAAATCGCTTGCCGCGCTCCGTGCAGCCGGGTAACTTGACCCCCTGATTTGTAGGGATACGAGCGATGGGCTCGAATCCCTCTCAGCGTCTGTAGACTCTGTACGCAAATCTGGAGATTGATTTCTTCGTTTCGTTGCATCTTTTCATGTTGTACATAATATCTAAGCTTTTCACGACTATGCTCTCACAAAATGTGGATAGGAACGCGCTTGAAAACGAGAACATAACTGCTTGGGTTCGCAAAGTTCGAGAGTAAACCTCCGCGCTCATCCGTACTTCCAGACGAACTCCCCAAATCACCATCTCGCATCTCTCTAATTTCATTCGCCAGGGACCGGGACTGAATGAGTCTCTAGATGTGAACGTCTACGGTCAAGGTGTCCAAATTCTATATTCCAGCTTTATTTTTTTATAGTACTGCGCTACTCATTCCAGTTTTGTGTAGTCGTATCAGTTGCATTCAGCTAACATCACCATCTCAATGTATACCAACAAACCATGGAAAGATAAAAAAAACCCGTAATATTCACTATCGAATGTCATAAGACGATCTCAAGTCAAGATCATGCGTCATGTCAGCCAAAAGTTTCTTTACTTGACAATCTTATCAACACCGTACGCCTTGGTCGAGTAATTTCCATCGATAACAATCAAATCTTGCGGGCGATAATCCCTTGTGCCCTTGAAATACGTGTCAATAATATTCTTCGTTCCCTCTGCGTACCTAACCTGCGCGTCGATCGACGTGCCCGAGATATGCGGCGTCATGGCGTTACCGCCGCCGTACTTGTTGCGCATCGCTCTCCAGGGGTGGTTCGCTGGTGCGGGCTGCGGAAACCACACGTCGCCACCGTATCCCCTGATCCGACCCGACGCGAGCGCGTCCGCGACGTCTTCCTTGACGCAGATTGCGCCGCGTGCCGTGTTGACGAGCCACGAGCCCTTCTTGAACTTGGCCAGCAAGTCTTTGTTGACGAGCCCGATTGTCGACTCGTGCAGCGGGCAGTTCACGCAGACGACGTCTGCCTGCGCGACCATCTCCTCGAGGGACTCGACGCGCCGGCACATAAGCTCCTTCTCGACCTCGGGGGAAAGTGCCTGGTAGTCGTAGTACAGGAGTTCTTTTGGCTCGAAGGCCGTGAGGCGCTTGAGCACACGCTGGCCGATGCGGCCGGAGCCGATAGTCGCGATGACTTTGCCTTCGAGGTCGAACGAGTTCTTGGCCGCACCGGCAACGTCCCATTCGTTATTGATGATCTGCTCGTGGGCGGGGACAAAGTTGCGGACGAGCTGCGGTCATGTTATTTTAATGTGATTTCAGCATACCGATACGCAGGCCAGATACATACTACAAGCATGGTCATGACGACGTGCTCCGCAACGGAAACAACATTCGAGCCGGTGACTTCAGCGACGGTGATTTTCTTCTCGTTCGCGGCCTTGAGATCGATGTGGTCGGAGCCAACGCCAGCGGTGACGAGGAGCTTGAGGTTCTTGGCCTTCTCAATTCGCTCGCGGGTGATGTATCCGGGGTGAAAGGGCGTCGTGATGACAATCTGCGCACAGTAAGCAACAATTGACAAATGTATGGATGCTGGAAGTGATATACCTCAGCATCGACGATTTCGCGGTCTAAGACGCTGTCTTCGCCCTCCTTGGAGTCGGTGGTGACATAAGTGTGGCCCTCTGACTCGAGCCACCCGCGGATTCCGAGCTCGTTCTCTAGACAGCCATACATACGGGGCTCGTCCTCAGCGTGCTGACCGCCCTGTGAAGAGATCGGTGTTTAGTGCGGTCATTTGGGTAATTGAAGAGGACAGAGTGGGCAGAGAGCATACCTTGTAAAGAACCGCAAGGACTTTGACCATTGTGCCTTTCTAATAGTTAAGTGAATTTGTGTAGAAGGAGAGAATGCTTCGAGTGGATAACATGACGGCGAACTCAAGGGTCAGCTGTTGGACTTTATATCTAGACTTTCAGATAGGAGCTTGTGATTGTGATGTCAGCCGCCGATAGGGAGGTACAGGACTAGGTTTTAGCCGGAGAGCGTGTGCTCTGCGGAAACCGCGCAGTTGGTACTCAACCGGAACGCGGGGAAAGGCCTGTCACACCCCAGTCCGCATTGTTTACGGTTCGAACCCCTTCATTGAGCATTCGACTACTGGGCGCAACAGCGGTGTGCACTAGGGACTCAGCTTTTTTTTTTTTCTGTTTCATGATGCCATGCCCTTCGAGCTGGGGTTTGGAGAATGAAGTGGAGGGGCTCGTCGCGGCTGGTATCGAGGAGAAGTCTGACGTCACTAAACGCAACGCAGCACAACGCCGATGGCTGTCCCTGATCATGTGACTTGAATCATATCTTCTGTGATCACGTCGCTCGTCGGAACCCCCGGGGGGGGTGGAAGGGAGCGACAGGGCTGCGCTTGCCGATGCGGGATTCCGTGAGCCCTGTTGAAAGGCTTCGAAGGGAAGTTCGACAGAAAGGTGAAAGTGCGGGGAAAAAGACGCTTGGCTTAACTGTCTTCGGCTATACCGGTCTCCAAACCCACATTGGCATGGCGCGGTTGTGGCTTATCTGTCACAGCGCGCCGCTCTTAATGTGATCGGTCGAATTAAGATATGTTTTCATGAATAGTTTTGAACATCGAACAGGAAGTATATAGGCCAAAGTCCAGATGAATTCGGATTCAGAGAAGTATCCCAAGTGTAGGCTTCTTCTTCTAAATACCTAACCGTTGCAATCACAAAAGGCAGAGTCACATGCGTTGTTTTTTGAGATATATTTATGCGGATTTTGATAAATCTATTCCTGGTCTGGTAATAATCTAGTATGCTCTATCGCACTGTCCATTAACAATTGGCTAACAGAATTATACTGTCAAATGATCAAAGCAAACACTTTGCCACGACTGAATTGACAGCGGTTTAGGGTTTTAGGGTTATATTTTCGCGCTTTAGTTTTTGCCTTCCGCCAGGCACCCCCATTCAACATCCTCAGCAGGACCCCGACACCTCCTTAGCTTTAACGACACTTCGAATCCCTTCCTTGCCGATACGGATCTTTGACCCGATGTCTTTGTGTCACGTGATGGGTGCTCCGTTCACGGATTACGTGCTCTGCCTGCCTCGCCCTCGCAACAAACTTGACATATTCTGTCGCCTCATGAGTTCACACCACATCTGATCTTTGGACACGTCCGCCGTTAGATAAATCCACACATACTATCTCAAATACGAATATCATGACAAACTTATTAACTAAACATATACGTACACATCTTTCATTGTCGTCGTCCAAATATGCACTCTATCCAAATATATACCTTTATAGACTTACACGTTAATGCAATTGGTATCAACCCTTCCCTTCACTCCGCTTCTTTTACTTTGCAATCTCATTCTTCACCCATCCCTCTAATCCGCCCTGTATGATAATATCCTGCAAATTTGGTCCTAAATCCCCAACCTTTTGCTCGAACAGAACCTTCGCGTCCGCATCCTCGCCGTCTCGCACCTCTACCCGCGCGCGCCGCACGTCCCATTTGATGAAGAGGCCGGTTCGTCTGGTCAGCTCGGGCCTCACACCCTTGAATTTCTCGCGCAGTAGTGCGATCAGGGCGGGAAGCTCGAGCGTCAGAAGTGCGTTGTTGATGCTGTTGCGGAAGAAGATGTTGCCGAAGGAGCCGGCGACGACAAGGCGGATGTCGCGTGCGAGGATACATGTCGCGGCTTGTTCGCGGGAGGAGCCGGTGCTGTGGAGGAGAGTACAATGTTAGTCTGAGGTGACCAGCTGTCAAAAAGAAAAATAAGCGAGCCCTACCCAAAGTTGAAGCCGCTGACAATGACATCGCCGGCGTAAGTCTGGCTGCCGAATGATGCATCATAATTTTCCATGCAGACTTCGGCCATTTTCTGGCGGGGGACGTCGTCCTGGTAAGTGTACTTCCCGGGATAAATACCGTCAGTGTTGCTATATATATACCAGTTAGTCCGCGTCTCATACAACGAAGCAAACCCAACATATACATGTTATCAGCATCGCAGAATACGAGTTCCCCTTCTATCAAAGCCGGAAATCCTTCAAGCACTTGCGTCGGCGCCGCCTCACCACCCGCCTCACCACCTTCCTCCACCGGCAGTTCGGCGCTCACCAACTCCAACTTTGCCGGTACAGCCTGCCCCTCAACCTCCTGCGGCGCGCCAATTCTGCCCAAGACAGCCGACGCGGCAACCACAGCCGGCGATGCCAGATACGCCAACGCCTCACGACTTCCCATCCGTCCTTTGAAATTCCTATTAGTAGCCGAGATGCCAACCTCGCCGTCCTGAAGCAATCCCACACCGAGACCAATGCAGGGGCCACAGCCCGCAGGTAGCGGCTTTGCACCCGCGTCAATCAGTGCGCGCCATGCACCGTCGGCCTCCGCGTCTGCCTGAACGACGGAGCTTGCAGCCGCGATGTAGAATTCCACGCCGGGAGCGACTTTGTGGCCCTTGACCACCTCCGCCGCTGCCTTGATATCCGAAAGGCGGGAGTTGGTACACGAGACGAGGTAGGCTTTTTGGATGGCGATATTTTGTGCCGCGAGATCCGGGAGCGAGTTCGTTACCTTCACAGAGTTCGGTCCGGAGATGTAGGGAGAGAGGGTCGAGAGGTCGAGGACGAGGTGCTTGGCGTAGATGGCGTCGGAGGACGCGCACAGTGCGGGGTCGCCCGCCGCGAGCGCGGCTGCGAGATCCTCGACTCGAGCGGCGGAGACACGTGGATGCGGTTGTCGCAATGTCGTGACGCGGGCGCGCAGCCATGAGACGAGCATGTCATCAACGGGGAACAAGCCAGAGAGGGCGCCCCATTCGGTAGTCATATTGGCGATGGTGAGACGGTCGTCGACGGTGAGGTCGGAAATCGCGTCGCCAGTGAATTCGATGGCGTGGTTGAGTACGTTATCTTGGTTGAAGGCGCCGCACAGCGCGACGATGACGTCCTTACCGGATACGCCAGCCGGAAGGCGGCCGCGGAGTTCAACCTTCGCGACAGGTGGAATCTGCCACCAGGTCTGGCCAGTGGCCCAGATGGCGGCCGCGTCAGTACGGACCATGGGGGTACCGAGACAGCCGACACCACCGTACATGTTAGAGTGGGAGTCCGATGCGACGGTGAGCGTGCCCGGGAAGGCATACCCTTCCTCAACAAGAATCTGATGTCCAATTCCCCTTCCGGCTGGATAGAAATCAATGCCGTGCGTTTTCCCGAACTGCTGAATGTTGGCGTACTTCTCCAGGTTCTTCTCCGACTTGTTCTGCACGTCGTGGTCCAGTGTCAACACGACCTGCCGGTTATCGTACACCTTCGTCGCGCCGAGCCCCTTGAACTTCATCGCCACCGGCCAGGAGTTGTCGTGCGTCATGCAGTGCGCAGGCTTGATGGTCACAAAGTCACCCGCACGGACGTACTTTCCAGCGGCAAGCCCCACGCTGTATTTCTGCACGATCTTTTCGGTCAGGTTCTGCGGGATGGTGGGCCCAGCAGCGGTCGCAAGAGCGCGTCGCGGGAGTTCGATCGCAATTGTCACATGCTGCAGTTGCCGCCGGTTGGAGGTACGTGTGCAGAAAGACCAGACAGCGTTGACAGGAGGTGCCGGGCGCGGCATGGCTTGTGCTATAGTGTGCGTTGTGCAATGGGGTTAAGAGGGCAGACGTGCTTTTGTGGGGAAATTTTTTCGTGCCTCCGAGATGGCGATGATTTTGGGTTTTCGGCGGAGCGAACTTCCTCGGGAAAGTCGGCGCCGCACTTAAGCCAGTGAAGCCAAATTCGTAGCCCGCGGTGATGCCCAATGAGTTTAGCGACTCAAAATTTCGAGAACCCACTAAAAGTGCGCACGTATTCGATTTTTATTTAGCAGCGAATTGTTTTCTTTGGGTTCGGTAGATGAAATCCAATTGAACTATCTGGATGGATATTGAATAGACAGGTGACACGCCCAGTATAATGCAGCACCATCCGCAGCAGCATACGACGCTGCTCTTGAATCGACTGCTCTCGCTAAAGGATGTGTCACCGCTTGTCCTTCTCCTCGACACGCCGGCACAAACTGCAAAGTATCTTTTGCTCGAGTTTGCACTGCGGAATACGGATACCATTTCAAATGTCAAGATAATATTTCTGTCGTTCGAGACGTTACCGGGATCAGTTGAGTGGCTGCAACGTCCGGACATCGCTTTCCTCCAGTGCCATCGCTTAACGCACCAGGATATACATGACCAGGTCACTGCTTTGACGACCGATATCCAGCGTGAGTGGTCTCAAGGGTTATTTCATGGATTTGGGACTAAATATCCTTAGGCTCCCTCATCCTGGTCGACTCCCTGTCCTTCATCCCCGCAGAATCTCTCGCATCTTTCATCACGCCGCTCATCCGCCCCGCATCCACCCTCGTCGCCATATCGCACCTCCCTCCACCCCATACCGTTACCTTCCCGACACACACATACATCCCCTCGGCCAAAACACAGCTACTCTATCTCGCCACTACAATCATCACAGTCTTTCCCCTTGGTAACGGGGACGACGAGGACGATGACGAAGCACAAGCCAGCACATTCATCCTCCCATTCAACGCCAATTCCAAACAATGTAAGCTCCAATTCACTCATCGCCGCAAATCTGGCCGTGCCGTCACCGGCTCATTTAACTTTAACTTTTCCACCCACGTTATTAGCTTCATCACGCCAACATCAACGACCGCGCCTGCAGCAAGCACGGAAACAGACAACAATAACAAAGGCGAAGAGGAATTTCTACGGGACCTTACCACATTCAATTTGGGAATGACGCAAAAGCAGAGACTGGCGAAGGATAATGTAGAACTACCCTATTTGAAAGCGCAGGACGTTGAGGCCGGGGGCGTGGCGATGAGTGGAGCAATTGTGTATGAGTTTGAGAAGGAGGACGATTACGATGAGGAGGACCCTTATGAGGATCCGTTCTAGTCATATGGAGGAATATTGTTGACAATAAAAGAAGCGATTTATATTGCGGCGTTGCAGGGTGGAGGACCGTCGATTTTCGAGATAGGCATTCTGAGTCGTGCATTAAACGAAAAGGCAACTTGTGTCAAACCGTACAATCAAACGTAAAACTATTACAATCATCATCATTGTTGACAACATCTTGTCCGTTCTCACAACACTCATTCTACCATACCCAATGCATCATCCCAATGTACAGTACAAGCAACTCGCAAATCCTATTCTGATTGTGAACTTCATCTTATGAATATCCACCATACCAGAAACACAAAAAACAGCGACACCCCCGCAATGGGTGCATATTGCCGTATCAGTGCGTCGATGTTGATTTGCTTGGCAGCTTTTCTGTATTTTGAAGATTCGGCGCGAAGTGAGGATGATAGATTCGTCATGCCTTTGTTTCGAAAGTTAATATCAGTATCTATAAAGAGGCAAGTGAACGGAAACACGTACGATCAAGACTGTCACCGCGATATAGCAGGTCTTCGATATTCTTGGTCATCACTCTCGTCACGTCTTGCAATTCGGCATTCAGCTTATCAAGATTGACGGACGTCCGGGTATCTTCGTACACCCGCTTCGTCTTTTGCATGAAGTTGTCTACACACCAACATTAGTACGCCGCCGTCATAAGAAAGATAACAAACGCACCGAAATTAATGAAGGCAAACGGTCGCAGGTCAGGCTGGTCGATTCTGTGACCATATGAAGTGAAGAACTCTTTGTCGAGCTCGTCGAGGTATGTGAATGCGAGCTTGCGCGGGTACGACTTCTCACAGATCGTGATGTATATCAGGCCATTGGTAATGAGGTAGCTGTTGTGAAGATATAAGCATTGAGTAATACCGAGCACTTGCTATATTCCGCTCAGTGAAAATACGTACTGGTGAACGTACGGCCCCGATTCGATGGAGGCGCGGGTTTCGGATGTGTCGTTTAGCTTGCGGATAACCTCCTTTTCCTCCGCTGTGTATTTTGAGAGTTCATTTGGTTCCTATATATTAGGTTAGTGAGCCGAATGGACTTGTACTTGCTTGCTACAAGCGCCGTGAAAGTACAAATACTGACAAGGGAGTCGTCTGTGCTGGCAGCTAAAGGAAGCTCTGTAGTGATAGACGCGTCAGTAAACAAAGAGCCTACAGGAGCATTGCCAAAAAACGCGGAGGCCAATTTACGTCGCGCTGGCTATCGCAGAAAACAGGGGCAGGGGGGCAAACTGACTGTCTTTCAGACGAACAATTGTAGTCGATCGGATCATGACCGCAAAGGCGCGCGACTATCTCAGGTCCAGGAGGAGTAGTAAATGTTTTGTGGGTTAGCTGCCGGAATACGCCTTGGATCGGTGCTTCCCTGCGTATACTTTCTGAATATCGGATATGATGGATGGATTGATATATGGAGCAGTCTTCGGTCGCACTTGCTCGCCAACTTGAGGATGCGTGGCATTGCACTGCCACGCGATGCGGCGTAGGGGCAGCGCCATCAACATGACCGTTCTGTGGCTGATCGCGGAACGCCGGGTAACCCACACTGCATATCCGTGCTGCAAGATATGCAATTATGCACCCAGCATCGCGCTGTCGAAATGCTTCTGACATTTGTGCGTGCCAGAATTCCAGAAGGACGGCATTATTACACTTAAATCCTTTTATTAGTTTTCAGCTTATTGCTTTTGGAGCCTCGAGGAAAACGCTATGAATCGAGGTTAGGTGAGTCCGAATCGGGAGACTCTGTGACTCGTTGTGAGCTGTGCAAGTTGTGTGAGTGCGCGACGGCTCAGCGCTGCCATCGTAGTCTTCGCGGGCTCTCGTCATCTCATCATCGACTTTTGACTTCCGAACCTAACTTCACATCCTGGCCACCTTCGCTACCTCCAACGCCTCCATTGGATAAACTCAACAATCTATTCGACACGTATATACAACTCGCAGATGTCGAATTGTTACTGTAAAGCTTTTTAGCGCGCTTGCTGCGCTATTATAACTTTCATTAAGCGTCCTTGTCGCTTTTCTGAGTGTAATCCAATTTATTGTCCTCCGATCAGGTCGTATCGAGACAGCTGTCGCTCTTAACGCGAACACTCGAGGTGAATTACCCCCTGTACTGGACTTTCTTGTTTCATCTGCCTGTTACGCATCTGCTAATAGCTCTAGTCAGTCATTGACAACAAATCTCGTGTTTGCGCAGATGTTCGATGCGCGAAGTAGAGAAAGTTGTTAAACGACACGGGTCCCGCTTTAGCTGATCACAATAGTTATACTAATTCAGCTCTTCAATACAATTACTATGGAGCATCAACAGCAAGTCCACGCCAACACGCGGCAGCGGCAAGAACAGCATCCGCTATCAAGTACTGCAGCTCCGGGTAGTGCATTCCGCCCTGACGTGTCCGCCTCGAATGCCGCGAGTGGCGTGGGGACTACGATTGGTGGTGGACTCGGTCCACCCTCGAAAAAGACCCCTCTCAGTTCCCGTCGACGCGGCAACAGGCGAGGCGGCGGCGGCTTCTTCTCTGGTGGGCCGTCCGTCGGAGGAATGAATCACGCCTCAGCTGCTGATGAAAAGGATCCAGACTACGATCGCTCGTTGCCAGTGCATGACTCCAAAACTGATGGTGGCAAGCAGAATATGACAGCCAGCGCGACTACCATCGGGACGCTCAACGGGCAGTCATCAACGCACGGGATGATGTCCAGCGGAGAACTCGGCTCGAACGGTAACAAGAAGCAGCTTTACGATCCGCGTACTGATCCTATCCCTGCGTATCCCAAACAGCAGGGACAGATCTCAAACCAGGTGAATGATCCGCGGTCCATAAGACGTGATGATTCAGGGAGTAACTACAAATATGGTGGAACAACTGGCAGTGGTGGAAGACGACGTCGCAGAGATAGAAGGCGTCGAGGAGACCGGGGGGAACGTGACGGGAGCACTCAAGGTAATGCGGCTGTAGGTGCTGAGCTGAATCGTCGGCATGGCGGGAAGCTGTATAATCCTGATTCCGAGATTGAGGATGTGCCTCAGCAGAGTGGTGGGACAAATCGCAAGAATAATACCGTTGCGATGACTGATGTCAATGCTGTTACTACTGGAGGTGGTGCTACTACAGCTGTCGTGGTGTCAGCAGGTGGTGGTGGTGGTGGTGGTGGTGGTCGACGCAGGGGCAGGGAGAGATACGGTAGGCGCCGCGGAGAGCATTCCAACGAGCCCGCATGGTACGTCGACACCTTGCAACCTCCGTCTCAACACACTACGCGCGAATCCGGCAAGATTATGCTCTTAAAGAACATGACAAACGCTGACAGCTCAAGTCGATCCGCGCAATCCAAGATTGTGCCTCAGCTTGACTATCGCCAAGAGACGGCTGAAGAGGTAGAGCAGAATGTGCGAACTATCTACGCCAAAATCGTGTATCTCGAAAGCCAGTGCATCGAAATAGATGCGAAACAGGAGCAATTCGTCTGGGATCACCAGGAGGAGTTCGACGAAGCGCCTTGGTGCGATCTTATCCGGCTCCACGAGAAATTACTCGAAGAGTATGAGGATTTCATGTTTGCCTGCCATCTCACTAATGCGATACCTTCTGTGCGCAATTTGCCGAGGAAGTACAAGATTCCTTCGCGAATGTGGAAGAATGGTGTATCCAAGCTACTCGAGCTTCTCCGTGGCTTTCTGCCTGCGTCGCTCGATGCCCTAGTCTCGTTCATCTACTGCGCCTACACAGTTATGGCACGTCTTTTAGAATTCATTCCGATCGATGAGGAGACCTGGCTCGAATGTCTGGGCGACCTGGCACGCTGCAGAATGGCAGTTGAGACGAATCCCGAACAGCACCAAATCTGGCAGGATAACGCGTTTGCGTGGTATACTCGCTGCTCCTACGTCACGCCTGGAGTCGGAAGACTGTACCATCATTTAGCGGTCTCTACTGAGCCGGCGTTGCTTGATCAATTGTATTACTACTGCAAGAGGTGTGCCGATGCGGTTTTTGGTATATCAACTTATATGACGACGCCCGCGTCCGGTCCGACAAGTTCTGTACCGGCTGCCACCGTTCGAGTATTAGGAGAGAACGCTATCGACAGCAAAGGGGCATTTGCAGCTACAATCCCATTAGCACGACACAACACACTAATATTCATTCAACATAACATGCATCTCTTGAACTCTCCTGTGGACGTATTCGTCCTAAAATCCCACATCTTCACAACTCCATCCCCTCCGCACGTCAAAGCAGTCGCTTCATCGACGACGCTGACTCCCTCAATATTTCCCTTGTGTGCAATGGGAATTTTCAACAGCTCACTGATATGTGCGCCAGATTGGACGTCATATAGTTTCAAACTTTGATCTGATAGAGATGAGAGAATTCGAGTAGGGGACAGCCGATCGAGTGTGTAGATGTATTCCGGAGAATATGAGATCGTCTTGCCGATGGTGATCCGAGGTGCCTTCGTTGTGAACATTATAGGAACCGGGGACTAATATTTAAAATACAATTCTTCCGAGATCTATGAACCAACTTATTACCCAATACGCACAGCTACGTATTATATCGCAAAGCCGCCGGATTTTAAAAGTTCTCGACTCGAAGATCGAAAGGAGCGGAGCGGCGCTGCACTGCCACCTGTGGCGCTCATTCAGGGGTGGCAAGCCAGCAAGCGGTTATAACACGTTGCTGAAAACGATAGACAGAACACTACTATATGGAATTAATATTCATATCTTATTCCGGCTGAAAAATGGACAGCTGCAACTTGTTTCGTTCGACGAGGGCAAAGTCTGTTCTAGGTTTGACTTGCGCAACTGATGCAAACAGCGGGAGCCAACGCAGAACCAAGAGCCAAAAAAAAGCAGTACTTTTAGAAGTAATAGTGTAACTTCAGCAAAGCAAATGACAGTGAGCTGTCTGATAATTTTCACTTTATAGTGGAACTACCGGCTCAGTTAATTACTACAACGGGAGTTCGTTTCACATTCAGTGACGTTAGCGAAGAGACAGAATTATGCGGCCAGGTAGTTGGCAGCAACATTAGCTTGCGGTATACAAGAGCAAGTGGCTGGAGCAGGCGGTATAAGACCGCAAATATGCGTCAAAGTGCGCAACCTCCCATCGCTTAACAGTATTTGGATTGCTGGACTGGGAGGCTCAGGCTGGACGATGGTGGTTGGGACGCCAGGACATAACAATTACGCTAACGCCAATGTAGAGAAGCGTGGTATTTTTGAGGAGAGAAAATGTGAAGAGGTCAGTAGTCAATGGTCAATTGGATGGGACCTAAAGACGTCAGTCTGTGTAAATGGGCAATATATAGAGCTGCCGTCACGATTGCAGATGAATTGTGTGGTCTAGCTGCGACCGTATATAACTACGCGAGCAGCAACCCGCAATGTCGAACTATATTTTTGACGTTTTTGAGTTGAATTTTGGTCGCGATGTTTTCTACAGTGCAACTGGTGGAAGCGACATAACTGATTGGATATGTTATAATTATTAAGAACCATGGGATCTTTTTGAGGAGTAATCTAAATGATTTTTCTGTTTATATGTAATGGGGCAGTCATAAACAATTATATTCAATTATATTATTTTATGGGTCTTTTAACACATTAAATCTCGGTTTGGTTCTAGTCGCCCTCTTTCTATGTGCAGTTCCGTCATTTGTGGGCTCAGCTCTAACTATGCCATTTAAAGAACAATGCGGCGCTTAAGTATGAGGAAGCTTTGCAAGGTCACATGATATAAAGGCGCGGCTTCTAGTTGACGAGCTGTGCGGCTCAAAAGTATGGAGCGCCACGCGCAATGGTTACAGGGGCTTTGGACTACCCTAACCCGATTGAAACTCGACCAACACAAAACTTGTTCAACGGCGGTTGCCCTAGTCGTGCGAAATGTTAGAGAATATGGTGCACGATCTACAGTTCAACTCTGAACTGCCAAATGACATTAAGCTTATATTTCCTGAAATGAGATTAGGAATGTCCAATTTATTTTTGTTTTCTAACTAATGGTGGAAAGTTATTAAGCGAAGACCGGCAGTCGGAAGGGCTGAATCCTCTTGTATAGTAGCGGCAGTAGCAATTGCATGTATCGATTACAATAGGGAATAGATGGTGTTGAACCGGATGGGGAGATATCCCCCGGCGGCAAGGTCTCTTTATTATACTCTCGCTAAACTACGTCTACAATTACTAGCCTAACTCATCCAAGTGGGAACTGCCTCACTTGGTGACGTCTGTAACAATCGGGGGGTTATAGGTGTGAGCTCATGCTTTGTAGGAAATAATCCGTGCGCAAGCGACGTTCACTACGTGACAGTACAGCTTCTTATATTTATGTATTCGAGAGTAAATGACGGAAAGACATAGAAAGGATCACGAGAAATCGTTTTGTTTGTATGGCGCAATGGAAGCTGCAACATCTCCGTGGTTTAAGGTTTAGAGGGCGTTGCAGCATTCAAACGCTGAATATGAAGCAGAGACCATTCTCCATACGGTCCAAATGCCAGGCTCGTAGTCCGAAATATAAGAGAATAGGAACAAGGAATTCGATGACTTTACAAACGTACACTTTCTCCGTGTTGCACCGGACGAAAAGGTAGATAGGCTCTTCCACGCGAGTTGCGTACTGTTAGAGCGCAACCCAACTTCACAGTTGAAAGACTTAGTTATTGGTTTTAGAATAATATATTCGAGTCAAAAATCAACACGGTCAGAAGACCTCTATATATACTGAAGACAACTAAACAAAACTTTTCTCCGATGAGGCTTTTCGCCGGCCCTCCGAAGACCCTTGCCGACATCCATCTCCGGTGCTCATCGCTCACGCCCATCCCGACAACTAACAACTCTTCGGCCGACGCCATCCTCCGAGGGCCTTCACCGAAGTTCCTCCGGGGACCTTCACCGACGTTCCTCCGAGGACCTTCGCCGACCTCCATCTCCGATGCTCATCTCCGACTTCCCTTGTCGT